>OX376232.1:15980536-16293036 GCA_947364205.1 Agrochola lota
TTCAAAAGTGAATCTTTATGGCGCTTCTGCATTGAGTTTACTTGTTAAAGCAAGAAAATAACATGCAAACCGTAACTCGATAATGTATAAAAATAAAAATTATTTATCGTAGCTGTAAATGCGATGTCGTCAAGTACAAGCATGTGTTATTTTTAACTGTTTTCGCAGTGCGAAAATGCATGCCAAATTATATTTCTGATTAAAGATATTTTTTATGCTTTTTTACAGACTGATTTCATCATGACGTACTATTTCACTTTGACACCATGTCTAGCCTTTACCAAAATATCGGTTTCAAATGTAGCTGAATTTGACTTGGAGCCCTTTGAACTCCACAATCCAGATTCACTGAAATTCTAATATTGAGTCAGTTGTATATTAAACTTTACTTTATTTAAGAGGATCCTTGTATAATTCATATCCAATACGGACGGCACGCGTTGACGGGTATTAGAACTCTATTAGGTGAAATAAGTCAAATTCCTGTTTGACCGTCGTTTAAGACACGCTCGTTATAATGTTTGTGTAAATAGCTGAAATAAGCTCGTGTTTGAATAGAGCCTTTGATATTGTAGATTTTTTTAAAGCTAAGGCAATAGGTACCTGTAAAGGGTAGGCTAGAGTAGTTACAGAGAGAACATAGTTTACTATAGTAGTGTATAGAATCATTTTCTTCTAATTTACAAACAGCTGTGCTGCTGCGGAGTTTGTTGCGCCACTTCTTCTTTCTAGCTAAAACTCTAGGAAGTGGTGAAGGGCGTGACGGGGGACTGTCTTATGTAATTTTGACGTTGACAAAAAGTGCTGATTCTCAACCTAATTTGAATAAATGACTTTTGATTTATAAGTTTTTATTTATTTATTTTTGTAATAATAAAGAGATAATTTGGGCAGTGGATCCTCTTACGGAGTTAGATATTATTTCGTTTATTAAATTTTTTAACATATAAAAAACACTTTTAAATATTTCTTAGAAGAATATTAAAAAAAACATTTAAAAATATAAAAAATAGTAGCCCACCGGTATCGGGAACAGAGTCCAAGCTACCGGTGGTCAGGGCTCCAGAGAGAGGAACCTCCTAACAATAATAATAAATAATATATTATTTATTATTATTATTTTTCTAACATCAAATTAGCAAAAATTGAAGTTGCATCTTCAACATCATCATCTTCTTCATGTTGATGGCCTACGTTCTACAGCTAGTAAACTGCAGCTCTTTTACCGTTTTGTATTCCAATCACCTCCTAATTGGCGCTATACTCACAAGCATTCATAAAATCCTACTTAACATTAACACTTCAAATGCATCAAAGGTTCGTGATTGGCTAACAGTGGGTAGCGAAGTGTTAACAGATTTCTAGATATCAATGTAATTAATTGAATGAATAAAAGCGAGGTTATTTATGACTACATTTTATGGGCATCTCTACCACTCGCCTAGTTTGCTACATGAATGGAACAAGCAAATACGGAACGACTTAAAAATCAAGAAAATAAACAAAAATAAAGTTCCCATGTCCACTCTCATCTTCTAAGAACATTTAAAGAACACAGCTATAAAAGAATCGATGTGAGACGGAAAGGTTGCGCGGCGTAGGATGCTGGGCACAGCTCCACGGTTTATTTTCATCGTAAAAGCCCAAAGAGACATCCCTACCGGTGTCCCCACGGCACAAACTTACACACGAATAAAAAAAAAAACATTTTTTACAACCTCCAGCGCTCGCATAAACATTCGCAAGTCCAGAGAACCGCTAATAGTGCAGCTACAACAACTAACATCGATTTCTACCTCATATCGATTACTATCGATACATATATCCCACTTTATTACTAGAAATCGATTAAAGAGGTCAATAATACTTGAAACAGTTTAGTACATCATAAAATAATTTTGCGTACACCATAGTTAATTGCTTGTAAACTCTGCTACGTTAGTGTCCACTCTCCAATTTAATACGTCCGCAATTGTAAACTTCATTTGTGTTAACATTCTATAAAACTTTATGGTAACACTGTAGCCATTAAAACAAACATGTACTGTCGTATAAAACTTAACGGTTCGCGTGTCAAGAGAATACGGAACAATCTCTATAGTTAAATTAGATTTACGTCGACGACACATCGCGTGGTGTAACGATTACACGAGTTACATAATACGACACTAGGAATAATCGTAAGTGAGTAAACAAAGCACTTCTCTATGCATTAATAAAGCTATAGCCCAGTGACGGCCGCAGTAACATGTCGAATTTACGACAACCGTTAGGGCTTGACATAAAAGTCGATATAAAGGCGTTTTTATCGATACCCGCAATCCGCGGCTCGTTACTGACTCGATAATTTCTTCATTTTCATAAAATAAGAATCGGGTTATATCAAGTGACTCCAAGTTTGAACCAGTTTGTTTTTATTATTGCATAATACTTGTCAGACGTTTTTTTTGGTAATTAACTAAAATTATCGTTAATGTCAAGTTTTAAGAAAGCGTTCGTGTTACCAAGTCGGCTAATGGTGATGTAACGCTAATGTATTCGATGTCAAAGCCATTCGTTATTTGAAACGATTGAATAAGGCAGAAAAATGCTTTAATTTTATTCGATTGATATTATATTTACGCGAACTTTATACGTTACATTTGAACTAATTTGATGGATTATTTTGCAGTTATTTATTTTACTATTGATGGATATGAATCTATATTAATAATAAAGCTGAAGAGTTTGTTTTTTGTTTGAAAGCGCTAATCTCTGGATTTACCAGTTGAAAAAAAATACTTGCGTTTGATGGCCCAGTTCTTGAACAAGATTATAGGCTATTTAGCATCACGCTACGACCTTTAGGAGCCGAGCAAAAAGAAAAAAAGGGCACAAAGAACGCTAAATGAAAACAAAGTAATTGCGCGGCGGGCGATACGATGCGACGCGGTGGGTCGGGGGCCAAAGAAGTTTTATAAAAATGTGGCTGTTATTTTAGTATGTTGTGTATCTTACGACTTCCACGCGAATGAAGTCGCGAGCAGAAGCAAGTTTATGATAAAATAATTCACTCTTATACAACCAAGATGAAAATAATGTTATATCCAGTTATTTCTTCCCGTGGGTGTCGTAAAAGGCGACTAAGGGACTCACTAGAGAATGGGTAGCAGCGTTCTCTATGCGTTTTAATACCATACTGTGATCGCCAACCCGCCCGCCAAACGTGGCGATTATGGCAATGCCCCCCATTTCGGGGAAGCCCATGTCCAGTAGTGGATGTCTTTCGGCTGAAATGATGATGATTATTAAAATAAATTATTAAATTCATTTATTATCAGGTAAATAACACCCATAGCCACACATAGATTAACAAATTAATAAAATAAATTAAAATACAATAAAATCAAACATCAAATAAAATAAAATCAAATGAAAATAAATTTCGTTAAATCGAGAGCAATATATAGGTAAAAAAAAAAAAATTAAATCAAAATAAAATTTAAAATAAATAAATAATCAAAAACAATAAAATTAATACCCGCTCTCCGACACTGGTACAGCAACATGTCTGCTGGAACAATGCCGAATGAAGGGGCAGTCCAGCCTTCCCGCAATCATCGCCAGTACTATGTTGGGGCTAACCCGTACCCTGCGCACCAAGGACGCGGCGCGCTTGCGCATTGTCGCGTGAAAGCAATCGGTGCGCGCCTCTGCGAACATACCCGAGGTGCTGCAGTATCGGGGTAGCCCCATCACCGCCCTGAACGCGTTATTGTACTGGACGCGGATGGCGCTGTATCTTCTATTAGAGTAGTGAGCCCACGGACTGCATGAGTACAGCGATGTACAGTACGCTCTAAAGAGCGTAGCCTTAACCTCATAAGAGCACCGCGCAAATCTGCGGGCGATCATGTTAGCTCTAACAGACAACGCCCTCCGCTCCCGTTCTATGTCTGCGTGATCTTTGAGGTCAACAGTTAAAACATGCCCCAAGTATGTAAACTGGCTAACCCTTTTCAAAGAAACACCATTGAGTCTGACCGGAGGTACGGTTCCCGGACATTTTGCACTGGCGGTCTCAAAGATCATACACTGGCTCTTCTTTACATTATACAACAAACCGTGACCACAAGCATATTCCTCGCATATACGTAGCAGTTTCCTCAAGCCGCAGACCGAAGCGCTCATCAGCACCATGTCGTCAGCATAACTTAAATTATTGACATGATGATGATCCAGTTATTTTGAGCGGATTTTTTTTCAATAAGTAGCCATATTTATCAATCTTTCGTTCGCACATTGCAAGTTTGAATATTATACTAGTTGCACCCCGCGGTTTCACCCGCATAAGTCTTGATCCCGTATGAATATTGCGATAAAAAGTATCCTACGTCCTAATCCAGGTCATGGTCTACCCATGTGCCAAATTGCATCCAAATCTGTTCTGCCGTTTTAACGTCAAATTGTGACCAACAAACAAACTCACTTTGACATTAATAATATTAGTTAGGAAGTTAGGATATGGCTGCCTGCTTTAGTTTTGATTACCAAATGACTGAAATAAAGTTAATTTGGAATAATGGTCCATTACACAGAAGTGCTTTAACATTTAGGTACTAATTAAGGCTGGTGATTCGATCGAATGATACTGTAATTGTGCTATATAATCGATTGTTCTATCCGTACCGGTAGCCACTCTATACGATTGGGTGAAAGTCTCAATTGTAGAGCACTATTATTTTATTATGTTCTAGAAAGATTTTTTTTTAGGTGACTGGAGTTTTTTAATGTACGCTGTCAATCACTTACTCAAAAAACTCGAAATGGGATAACGGGTAGGTATCAAAATTACATAAGTATCTTTCACGTAAGTTTGTGAATAGGCAATTGCCACTCTATTGCCTATCCACAAGGCAAGTCCCACAGATGGTTTAATTTAAAGATTAAGAGTCTATAATAACTCAAATTGCTTAGCATGAATCGCCGTTATATCGAAAATACTGCAGCATTAATTTTGAAATAAATATATGGATAAGTTGAGGATTCATGTTAAGTACTATGTTTGACGTAAACACGATTCCGTAAAATTTACTCGACAAAAAAAAAAACAAAGTTACCTCCAAACATAAACCGTTTATAAAAAAAAAATACTTCAAATCAGATCACGAAACTGCATAATAACTGAACTAAGTATAAATCAGATACAATGTTTTTGTTTTCTTAATTCTTACGATTTTCACCGTAAAAGACATTACCTAAACTATCGGCGCCTTGGACCCTTCTCCCTGCCGCTCAGTCTCGTTCTCACTCAACCCGCGAGCAGTGGGTGAGATAAAGAGTGAATTTGAGCTGCTGAGGTAAATATAAACTGCCAAATATCCCATAAAAATTAGGGTACAGACAGGAAAAGAAACGTAAATTTTCTGTGTTATATTTCATGCAACGGTCAAAGAATGACGAGTTATGTAATACGAACAATTTAAAAATAAATATTTAGTGTTTTATTTCCGGCAAAAAAAATATAAAAAATAGAATAAATAAGTAGAAAAACAGTAAAAAAAAAAATATCATGAAAATAAAAATAAAATATCATTAAAAATGATCACAGTTTTCAAAAAAAATACATTGTCTTTCGTCATTTTTTTTATTCTCGTTTAGGTGAACAGAAATCCAGTCCACAAATATGGGACTTGTTAGGTTGCATGAGACAACCCTCAAAATGCTGTTACTGGAGCGTCTCAAACTTTGCCAAAAAGGCGCGACCCTCGACCTCATGATGGCGTAAAAGTCCGGGACCCTCGCTTCGGCAAACATGCTCGAGGCACTGCAATATCTTGGCAGTTTCATAAGGGTTCGATAAGCATCATTATACTGAACCCGTTTAAGTTGGTACCTAGTCAATTTGATTAACAATGTTCAAGGCATCCTTTCCAAATCTATGCAATTCTTCATTTCCTTCTTAAATTGATGTCTCAATCACCTTTACCTACATATATTTTTTTTACTACAGTGTAATATTACAAAATAAACTATATAAATGACGCTAGCAAGCACTAGTGATATCCGAAGGCAGTTTCTTATTTTACTATGTTGCAGGAGTGGTATGCAAGCAACTTTGAGACTTATGAACGGACTAAACATACATTACATTAAGTCGCTTTTGCTTTCTGTAATGCGGTTCTGGCGCCATTTGTATGACAAAGTTTATATCCTGTAGTGCAATAAATAATTAATTGATGGGATGCAAGCAGAAGAGCTGAGTTGGGTGTGAAAGCAAATGTATGCATATTGAGGAAAGTTTGTGACTCTAGCTTCAAATCACTAAAAGGTGTATTATTACACATACAACACACGCGTACTACAGAATGCCACCTGCCACATACTGCTTTTGCCTCGTTTTTATCATACATCTGGTTGGTATAATAATGTGGCGTAAAAAACGTGCAGGTTGAATTTTCAAACTACAATCATTTCAGTAGGGTGAAATGTAAAAGCCTATACTATTGCACCTCTATGCTACTATACACTGATAAAGCGGAAAATGTCTAATTTGTTCATTGCCATAATAAATTTTGCTGTCAGTTTTTTTAATCTTTTTCTTGTGGCTTTGTAGCTTTTTTGTGTATGTTACAAAAAAAATATATACAAGCTGACCCGACTGACGAGTTCATATAAAAATCCCATAGACAAATTTACTTTCAGTTTAAAAAAAAAAAAATCCATAAAAACCTAATTCGGACTAGGTAATATGCGCTTACCAACGAACAGCATTTAAATTTTTATTTATATAAATAAAGATAAGATGTTCTAATCTTTACATCTTCCAGATTTATAGATCTGGAAAATTTTCAACCTACCTGTTAATCTTCTCGAAAAAAAGTCACCCTACGACTTCCATAAAAATAAAATAATGAACTAAAGAACAAATGGACATCACTTATCGATATTTAACGCTCCATAAAAAAACAAAAGCAAGTCTGTGAGAAACGGTGAGTTTTTGCAAAGTAAAAGGAATGCCCCCGACTGTCCATATACATAGCTACGTGAACGGGTTCCGTCGAGGTCATTAAGGTTATATTCGGGTTTCCGCGAGTGTACAAGATTGTTTATGTCGCGTTATCGTGGGGGTCCGGTAATCGTTGTGGGAATTAGGGCTGACAGTTCTGAGGGAGGCGGGAAAAAAGTGTATTTTTCTTCTCTATAAATATAAATATGTCAAGATACTTTGTCTGCTGGGAAATGTGCAGTTGATTCATTTTCGCTAGACAAATGCAAGATCAACTACGAGGGTGCGATTTACATAATTATTTACTCGATCAATGCATCTAGGATTATTAAAATTGTGTCATCCTATGTAAAATTTATTCATTCATATCTTATCTATAATCTAAATCTTCTTCTTTTCGTGTAGTTAGTGACTAACCTGGTGTCAGAGTTTTAAAGCCGCCCATGGGCCTCTGACTTGGCTTCACATGCCGGTTTCCAGGGTTGCGAGTTTGTCCGAAAGGGATATCGCGGCCCCGGTACACAGGCAACGGAAGGAACATGGGTGGGTTTTAGTCAGTAAAAGTCTGACACACCCTCTCGCTCCGCCCAGAGCGGGAGAAGTTATTCGATAATTTCCCAAGCTCAAAAAAAAAAAAAGGCGTGCCGGTTTCCTCACTATGTTTTCCTTCACTGTTTTAATCTAAGTGTATGGTATATTACAATAACCAATTAGATAATTTCTAGAATTATGAAAATATCAGTTGTGTTATGTAAAACAAAACATTTTTGATGCTTCTTGCGATACCAATAACTGCAGGTTAAGGGAGTATGTAACCTACATAATTATGGCCTGCGATACACCAATAACAATAAATTTAAAATGATTCGCACAAAAAATACAGTACAGAAACTTTTACTACAGCCCAAAATATAACGTTCTGAATTAACCGCGTATCTTATAATCAAAATACTCCAACTTACGCACAACTCCCTAACCCTGGTCGTAAACAGGGCTATCACCTCAAATGGAGACGTCCGAATACCGGCAGATACCGAAATTATATCAAAAACATTAAAACGGAACGGAGAAAATAAAAAAAAGCGCCAAACATTTTAATTGTGTCGTAATTTTTAGTGCCAATTTCGTTTTAAAATATTTTTAAAGTAATGCCTTTCTTGAAATTACAGAACGATAATGTATCGGAGTTTTCAATTTTTCTCTCGTGTGTTATCGTAATATCGGTGACCTCGATTAACCTTATCGGGTGGTTTGAGCGAACCTTCAGTTTTTATTGTTCTGACTTTGTTATTGATTTTGGTTATATTTTTTCATTGCTGTAGTACGTGGCGCCTTCGTGATCTGAGTACTTAAAGTAAAGTATGTGCCATACAAGGATTTGTGTATATTCAAGATATACCCGATTGAGAATACTGGATAAGACATGTTTTATTTTTAGTAGGTATCTGTTGAAAACAGGACGACAAAAGATCATTGTCGGTGATTATTTAAGTCACTGTTAAAACGATTTAATACAAGCCTATCTTTAGAGATCTCCTTTAAGGTGACTTCAGTTAAATTTATCTGCTGTACCTAATGTACTTTTAACTAAAGGAATGTCGTTAACTAAACACTAAACCTTATCGTCTACGTATTTGAACGGCCAGCACGCAAAAAGTAAATTTAATTAACCTTAAAAGTCATGAACTTGACCCTTGCTCGTCCAGTACCTACTGCTGTTTATCAAGTAGGTTCTGTATGACTCGACGGAATATGGTTTAGAGGCGTAAATGACCCCATGCGTGTGCACATCTGTTATGAAATAACAGTCCCCTCATTCATGTTTTGAGTGTCAATGACAGCGTGATGTATTGGTGGACAAGGCTATGGTGGGTTCTGTATAAAATTAAGTTCCTAGTAATTAGTCAGTTTTGCACAGATAACATTAAAAATAAGTTACTACTTGGCAGCAATTTTAAAAAAGGTGGTCAAAAATATGATGAACGGATCTTTTTAAAATTAAATACTGTATAAAAGTGTTAGGAGAAAATACACCCTGAATTTATATGATGATAAAAGAAATCCGATTTAAATTTACCTGAACATAATTGACGCAATATATTCATAAGTTGGAAAGGGCATGTAGAAAATACACTCTGAATTTGATGATATGATAAAAGAAATCCAATTTTGCTATACTTAGTGAATATTGCAAGAATAACCCATTCTAAACATAATTTACCAGACCACCTTGATCTCCACTACGGAACTCCAAAAAACATGACCGCGATACTAAGAACTATTTGGCTTTTCCATTGACACTGTCACTCAATAAATAATAGAGGTAAGGTGCGGCGCGTGCGCTGCCCACGCGCACATTACCAATGTAAATATCATAGCAATTCATGTTATAAGGCAGCACCAGGAAAAAATGACAGACGTGTTTTTGTAGAGCTTTTTTTTTTTGAGTTTAGATGTATGAAGAGGTGAATTTTTGGGTGGCGTAAAAAAATAGTATGGTGGGTATACGAGAAGAAGGTACTTTTTCAAGTGGGTAACTGCCTATTTGTAGGAAAAAAAAAATTGAGAGATCTCTTGAAAAAAAAAAACTTATTACTGACTGACTGCTTTTGCCCGCGGCTTCGCCCGCGTGGGGGTCGGAAATTATCCCAGGGGAACGCACTATCGGTATAAAAAGTATTCTATATCCTTACCCAGGTCATAGCCTACCCATATGTCAAATTTTATCTAAATCCGTTCAGCCGTTTTAGCGTGAAAGCGAAATAAACAAAGTCACTTTCGCATTTGTAATACATATTAGTTAGGATTCTGAAAGGCTTCTTTACTGAAAATATGTAATACCAGGATTACTGTGATAACTTAAGTTTATATTATGTTTAGTTTATATATTTATATTATTATTTTTGGCTACCCTCAAGGATGTACCATTACTGTCTGTCTGCTTGAATAAAAGTCAGATTGCAGCAAGTATCTGCCTTCTGTTCTTAATTTGACACAAAATGTCACCTTTCTAAAAATATCGCGAAACCCCACGTACTCCTAACGTCCTAGACCAACCGGCAGTAGCCACTTAGCCACAAGCACACGCAATCTTACTTTTCATCATTACGGGGGCTCGTAAATCATGGCTGAACATAGGCCTGGGGGGCTCAATGATCGATCCTGCAGAAATATGGCTGTAATTACCACGCTTGGCAGGATCGGTGATTATTGCATGGTGCTATTACTTCGATTGGTAGCTCGTCTTCACGATAATTATGATTATATAGAAATTGTGAGCTTAATTACTTACCGGGATAAACAGAGGATGAGATTAGGAAGGGGCTAATTTGAATGAGGGATAAAAAATACTTAGAGGAAGAATTTGTTTTCCATGAATTATGATTAGACCTAGTAAAAAAAAAAAATACAGTGCAATTTACCTAAATACATAACGCAAGCTAACCTGAAAATATGCGTCTATATATTATGTACAAGTAATTTAATAAGGGGAAGCATTTATTTGTCATCATAAGCTCTTTGATTGATAGTATGCTGAAGAAAAACATAAAAAAAAACCGGGCAAGTGCGTGTTGGACCACGCACAATGAACGGTTCCGTAGTTGGGACGCATTTATCCCAAGAACAAACTTAACTAACATTGTAGTTGAAAAACATAAAAACATCTTCTCCCATACATTCTAACTGCAAATGTAAGTTTGTAATCACAATATTGAGAGATTTACCATGTTATTTTAAGACCATAGACTTTTTGTAGGTTTTCCTGTAATCTATGAGTAAAGAACCATTTCTGTACATTTTTCAAAAGTTGTTACGCATCTTGAAATTTTGTCAATTTCCACCTATTTTCTTAAATACTTCAAAAGTATTTATTTTAAAATTATAAAAAAATATCTCACAACAAGCCCTTTAATTTGATATATCACACGCACAGTTTGCAAACTTAGTTAAAATTTTCTGATTTTCCCCCGAAAAGTGACACCCATATTCAAAATTATTTTATTTTGAATATGGGTGTCACTTTTCGGGGGAAAATCAGAAATATTTTAAACCAAGTTTACGTTACACGTCCGTGTTTGGGTCAAAGAAATTCATATGTGTACCAAATTTCAACTAAATTTGTCAAGTAGATTCGGAGCAAATTGGCTGTGTCCGACGGACAGACAGACAGACACACGAGTGATCCTATAAGGGTTCCGTTTTTTCATTCGGACGTACGGAATCCTAATACCGTAGTTAAACAGCTAGTAAGACTACTATATCGCATCTCAATATTTTGGAATATTGACACTGACAGCTCTTGAACGCGGTTTAGGTGTGCTGATCGCGTTCAGTGAAATTGGTCCTGAATGTTAACAAGGGTAGGTATGTCTAAAAGACCAGCCAAATTGTAAACGGCTGTTTGTTCTCCGTATCAAAACATTTATGTCTTTTGTGTTAGTTCGTACTAGAGTTTTGTTAAATTATTGTCATATTATGCTAATGCACTGTAAGTGCATTTAATTTACTAAAATATCCGCAGCAATCTAAATTATATTACGATAGTATTAAGTAGGTGAAGCAATCGTTTTACTCAGCTCAACAGTAAACAAGTTATTGTTTTAGAACCTAATATTTAAATGTTGCATTAGGATAAAGTAGAGAAGTATGGATGAAAAAAAACAAAAAACCCGACTGCAATATAACTGAAACAAGATTTTTGTTTTTTTTTTTAATAATTTTGTTTAATTCAAGTTTTTTAGTTTTATTAATATATATTTAGATTTGACTCATTACTAGCTTTTATTTGATACCAATATTTTTGTAATTTAAAAAAAAACCTACCCTCCTTTTTTGTATTTGCAGATGCAATGTATAAATATTATATAGCCTATGTCACTCCCAAAATAAAGATGAATCTAACGACACCTCATATGCTTAAATCCATCAAGCGGTTTAGGCTACAGAGCGTGCCGATGAAATAGACATACATACATACATACTCTCATACACACATACTCTCAAAAAAACATCCCTCCTTCTGAGGCAGTCGCACACCCCACAGGAGAGTGATTTTTATTTATTTATTTTCATTTATTCATCTATAAACTTGTTGAGTACATTTTTAAATATTTTTATAAAAATAATTTAAAAATATAAAAAATAGTAGCCCACAGGTATCGGGAACAGGGTCCAAGCTACCGGCGGTCAGGACTCCTGAGAGAGGAACCTCCTGACAATGCTAGCCGTGTCAAGGAGTTATTTATTCTGATAATTAGGACAAAACACATTCTGTGAAAACGATAAAATAAATATCGATAAATGTATGTCATGAGAGCAGTTGTGGCACAGTGGTAACGGCCTCGACTCCCTCAACTTCAACAACGGCAGTCGCGTACTTTGTGTAAATAATTTCATCAACATTGCTCTCAACACGGTGAAGGAAAACATCGTGAGGAAATCTGCATGTCCTGGAACCAAAAATTACCAAAAACACATGTAATATCTACCAACCTGCAGTGGGCCCGCGTGGAAGATTACAGCCCACTCCCTCTCGAAGAGAGGAGGCCTGTGCCCCAGCAGTGGGAACAATATAGACTTATGAACATTTTAAAGAGAGGACTATAAGTACCTCATTAGTGGGTGAAGGCGGACCAGGGATGATGATGGCCTTCATAAATGAATGTATTGAACTTAGAAAGACGAAAACAAAAGACTACTCCACTATTGTATGCAGACATAGGACATGCTCTAACTCAACCACTAAGGAAACTCGTAATAAAAGAGGAGTCACCGTTCATGATAATGAACCTACTCCATGTATGATGAAAAGAGGAAGACTCTGCGATAGGTTGAAATACCGTTCAGCAACCAAGTTTAGAAAACATTAAGTGTTAATACACTAGTAGGAGCAGCGAAAATAAATCTATAATACATGAACGTTTAAACTCGTTTACAGACTTAAAGCGGCAGGTAAGCTTCCTCTTGGAAAGATTTCTACTCATTGTTTTCAATGGCTTTTCATGGGGTTTTATAATACTTTGAAATGGCCGAATAGTTCAATATTGATGATGTTTGAATGTACAGAGTTTTTGTTGGTGCTGTAGTGATTAGTTGGGTTGAAGACGAAAAGGAGGAAGGAGAGTTGACACAAAGACAAGCTAGAATGTATGAGAATCGAACAAAAACGTGGAAAATGGCTAACACTAAGTGGCCATTTCACTAATAAAACTGAACACGATCAGCACATCTAAGCTGCGTTCAAGAGCTGTCAGTGCCAATTTTCGACAACAATGATGACAGTGACAGTTCTTTAACGTGGTTTAGATGTGCTGATCGCGTTCGGTTTCATTGGTCTTATCCGCCCTAAGAAGTAAAGTAGAGAAACACTGTGGGGTGTTTCTTTAGGATTTTGACATAACCTTTCGTTTTTATCAGAAAGAGGAGGCATCCATGACGATTCTCCACGACAAAAAAGGCTACTAAGTAAGAAGTAATGCTCAACCCTAAATTAATTATCCTCAATTACCGCCATGACTTTATAAGTTACAGAACTTGACTGGCATAATATTTAATCTAATTTCCTCTAGGTAACGAAATTATAGTATTATCCTTGATATTATTAATGTTAACACAGGAAGCAGTTCAGACATTTGATCCGAATAAATCGACATTTTAGTAAAAATTACGTCATCCATAACCTATTTGATCTTTACCAGCCATTAAAATGCTTTTATCAAGACTGATAAATCAAATATAAAGAAGTCTTTCCATATAGGAATATTGAATAGACGAGTAAGATGAAAAATACTATGATATTATGTTAGTTAAATATTATGTTAGGAAATCCTGCGCATGCATGATCAAGCTAAAATTGCTATTTATCTTAATGAAACTTAAGTGATGATGTTTTGAGAAGACGACGTTTTTAAGCAACATGGCAAACTATGAAGACGAACATTTCTTCAATCTGATTTGGACAGGGAAGACGCGAATCTTGCCTCTCCCTCGCGCGCTCCGCCTCCTCCTTCGCGAGCATTACTGCTTCGCAGAAAGAAGTGACGGCCTCCCATGCACTCTCGCTCCGGACCATGGCCTGAACCAGGGCCGGACGCGAGAGATCGCCGCCGCCGATCGCCTCCGTGAGGACACGGCGGTGCTCTGCCCAAGCAGGGCAGATTCTGAAGCCCCCTACGGTGAAATATTTCGTCGGTTATTAAAAAAAAAACTGCTGTTTCATAGAAAAGTGCAATCAATACCTACGCGGTCAAAATAGTTTTTTTTTTAATAACTGAGTTCAGAATCATGTACTGAACCCATGGTATCAGTTTTCGCGTCGATGTCCCTGCCACCCTGTATTACTAGTAACATTACATGTTACAAAAGCCTTTACTTACTTTAAATTTACACCACAATATTTAAACAACATTACATAACATCACGCCTGTATTACCCCGAAGGGTTAGGCAGAGGTGTACCTATACGTCACCCACATTTCGCCAGTTATGTTTAAGTTTTATATAATAGGGGGCGAGCCTATATATTGCCCTCAATCGGGCGCAAATCCAGACTCCGGGCTGGTACTGAGAAATTCCATATGGAAAACCCAATAATATGTACTTGCCTGTCCCGGGAATCGAACCCGGGATCTCATGCTTAGCAGTAACACTTGCGACCTCTAGACCAATGAGGCAGTCGGGGCATTCAGTACATTACTAGTAAAATTGCAAATTACAAAACCCTTTATTCTAAATTTACCATCAAAAAAGTTCATATCTAACCAGTTTGACAACAAAATCCCGTGAACACGACGACCACATCTGTTCCCGGCCCGTTTCTATAGCCGCCGAGCGCTGCAAGCAAGAATAGTCCTTACGGTGGTTAGTTATGAACTTCTTTGATGTAGACCACAATATTTAAACAAGACAGGACATAAACTCACAACCTCTCAATAACCGATCAATGTATAACTATTGGGCTGCTAAACTTCTGTCCAGGGTCGCTGTATCGTAAATATAAAATCGTGTGATGCCAGATGTTCATAAATCGCTCTATGAATACAACTCGACATTGGAATAAGTTATAAGTAGAACATGGTGAAGAGCTCATAAATAAGTAATCAGGTGATGCTCTGGCCTCGGATGATGTAGAACTATAGTCTGAGATGAGATGTCGAATAATTTAGAGTAAAACGTGTACTAAATATTTTCTTGGATTCTCTCTTTTGATTATAGTGATATTTTTTTTATATATGTCTGCTTTTTCCCAAGGTTTTTGAATGCATTTTATTCATTTGTTGTTGGCATGATTAAGTTTTTTTAAACATAAATAAAATAATCTAATCTATTCCAAGTAGCAAGTATTGTCCCACTTCTGGGCAAAGACCTCTCCTTGAGTCTCCCTTTTCCACATAATATTGCCTTTTGCCAGTGCAGAAAAAAGGGGGTTTAAGAGATGCGTTCATTTACCCTCTTTGCCTATTCAAAGACAATCTTATTTAGGAGTAAACTCCAGTCTTGCGTCGGAGCTGACACACACACTTTTTAGTTTTTTTTTTTTTTTCAATCACTCATTGTGTTAAATAAAATACACGGAAAATAACATGCAAGTAAAAAGAAAACTATTTCTTTTAATTTTAATACTTAGCTCGAGGAGCTCGTGGCTAAGTAACTACAGCCGCACTGGTCGATCCACCAGGTTAAGCTACGCTTGCCGGCGTTGGTCAGTGGATGGGTGACCATCTTTACATACCGAGAATCCTCCGTGCCTCGGAAAGCACATTAAGCCGTTCGTCCCGGCTGTCATTTGTGGATCTTTGACAGTCGTTACGAGTCGTCAGAAGCCCGAAAATCTGACACCAGTCTTACCAAGGGGTATCGTATTACCCAGTTACTGGGTTGTGGAGGTCAGATAGGCAGTCGCTCCATGTAAAATACTGGTATTTAGCTGCATCCGGTTAGACTGGAAGCCGACCCCAACATAGTTGGGAAATGGCTAGGCAGATGGACTTATTTAGAAAAAAATGCTTTTATTGTATTTTTATTAATCTCCGACTTCATCCTTTGCCCAAGTGGCATGCAATAACAATTCCAAACCAACATCCAACTTCTAAGATTGAATGAGTAATAAATAGAATTTATTATAATAACGGTAAACATTTTAAATGCAGAACTTGTTGAAAAAGTAATAAATAACAATACAGGTGTGGCAACACTGCCAACTGATATAATAGGCTGCCAGTATATTTGACTGTGCCAAATTAGTAAGAACTGGAATACCGCGAAACGGAGAAACGTTATTTGTTTAATAATGGTTAGAAAAAAGATTGTTATCGGTTACTCTAAATAAACAAATAACTAGGGAACAAAATAAGTTCGTTATTGAACAAAAAGTCACGAAGCAGAACTTGTAATGACTGCCCTAATTAAACAAATAGACATACTGGGTAATTAAAATCTCGTATTTTTTCTAGATTTACGTCATCATATTTTTTTTATTGTATTAAAAAGTAATTTTATACGTCATACTTACGTATTATTTTGTACTCGAACTTCAGTCACGAATATCATGATGACTGTCCAAAACGATGTGAGAATTTGTGATAAGTTCAAAGTGTTCAATTGCCACCTAAAGTGACTGGAAGGTGGCACTTTTTGGTACCCACTTAGCACCGTAATTGGTGATTGTCGGTAATTTTACGGCAATCGGCTGTAAGTACAAACAACAAGACTTTATAGTTTTATAGAAAGTCTTGCTATAGTTTGAATGTACACTCTCACGATTATTAACTGAAAAGTGTGTTTATTGGAGAATGTATGGGAACGCGAGAAATCATTATGCACGTTGTTTTATGACATACCTTTTAAAGGAAAACCGTAACGAACTTTTGTGCTTTAACATTTTTCGTGATGACTGGATGTTTAATAAAATATCTCAACGTTGACAAATTCGGAAAAAAAAACAAAATGGTAATATTTCCTAACAAAATCAATCATAAATACTTATAACAAGCTAAGCTTTCTAGGCGTACCTAAAAAACTCGAGCGCGTCACTTGCGTCGTTGAGGCGTGCTCTTGCGCACGGAAGACGTATGGAAATACGCGCGCACCTGCCACTCCGCCACCCACTGCGCGCAGATAAACCAGACTTAGTTACACCACTAAATAGGGTTATTCAGAAGGCTGACTCAGGACTCTGGAGTTTATTTTAATAAAGACCACAAGTACTACTTTAATAGTCTCTAGTAATGGAAAACCATAAGAGTAAAAAGCTCGATGGGTGTTTGGACTACGGAACCGTCATATAATTTTAGCTCACGAAGAAAGGGTGTGCAACCTTCGATGCTCTCTATTATTAATCACACATTTTTACAGAGATCTACCAGCCATTTCGTTGACCGGAATTTTAAATCCTGATTTTACGGAATATGCAAGCTCAGAAGGTTATTAGTAGAAGAGGCACGAGCTAAAGTCAAAATCACAAAAGTTTGCTGATTGTGAGTCACAAAAATTAAGTCCCCGGGCATGTGTGGCGTTACACTTACAGCTATGTGCACTTAAAGAACTCAGTGGATCTTCTAACCCCTTTCTGTTCTGTGTCACATCTCCTTGTTGTTCACTACCTGTTACAGTAGATTGCCTACCATTTTTTCACTTACGTCCGCTACCGTTTTCAAGAAACATTTAGATGACTTATGGTGTCTAGATGGTTAGCAGCAGTTTCCTGGGCGTAATAATTGAGGTTCATTGCCTATTAGTTACTGACATTACGCTGAAAATGGAGGAGAACGAGGGAAACGATGTTAAATGTGTCTTAGAAATTGTTTTTCTGAGTACGCCTCCAGGCGAGATGGATACTTTGAAAAAGGAAGCTGAGGAAGACGAAATGAGCTGTTTCCGAAAACCAATCTTGGTTTAAGTGACAACTTCCGTGTTTTGGTGTGTTTTGTAATTTGAAAGTATCTTGTTTATAGATAAAAATGCCAGTGGAAGAGGTTATCAATTCGATTGTCCGTATGTTGTTCAATGATTCGTCTTCTAAAATTGAGCAGTGAGTGACCAATGCGTGACATGTCCCGGGGTCACAGGTTACAAATCCATGAAATGAGTTCCCCAGTTGCTCAGTTTATCTTAATGACCATTGATGGTCCGGGCTTGCAGAATTTACTCAGTGATAAGAATGGGATTAAACTCTCTGGGCTTAACGTTTGTTATTCTATTTCCTGCGTTTTTTTGTTATTCACCATATAAATATACCTGAATAGCACCATGCGGGCCAGACGACCGGCGTTTCAGCGTCCACGTCGCGGCGAGCCGACAGCGAGGCGATCATCAGTGCTGCATGTCAGCCGCCGTTGCTGCCCGACATCGCAACACCCTACAAATTGATATCATACACTGGTCTTCAATGGCCCATGGACTACAGAAATCCCCTTTAGCTTTATGACCCTATCCTAAGATATAGGGTCAATGTTGGTTAGCACGTTTGGTTACACACAATCTGCATTCAATACGTCATTACGTGGCGTGCTGTGATTGGTCCTGTGTTTTAAAAAGTCGTTATTGGAGCGTTTGAATTTAACGTTAGATGATTAAAATTAAAATTAATTAGAGTATCGGATCGGCGATTACGCATATTGGTATGCAAAGGCTAGAAGTTAACAGTTCTATTGGTGAAGTCTTAATTAGGTGCAGTTAGTGACATTTTTAGTTAGGTACTAATGATACGATATTGATTATTAAATAATAAAATTTTGCAGAAAAAGTAAACTGAGATACGCGTCGCATATAAAAAATAATGGTGAGTAGATTATTTTTGATAGAAAGAAACTAAGAGAACATCGTCATAACTGGTAAAAACTTGACAATTGAAACAACTGTAAAAATAATACTACTTTATCAACCAATTACTGCGTTTAAAGTCGATGATGGCAAGGCTCTCTCGCAACTACAATTAAAAGGGAGCTAAAAAAAACAATTTACAACAAAAAAAAACGAAACGATTGAATCTCCAATCATAAATTTTAGCGTCTACTTAACGTCCTATAACAAAAACACATGTAATCGACACCAATAACACGCTAGTTACACATTAAAAACTACTTATGTACATCGAATTCGGTCCAAGTTCATTTAGATTCCAACATGCGTGCGCGCAAAGCTACTGTACCGATTGCTCGCGACCACAAAAATGGTCTATCTCAAATAAAAATAAGTTATGATAATAATTGGAGTTAACTGTTATTATACTGAAATGGTGTAAATAAACTTGTTAATAAAAATAAAACAGTAACAAAATAAAGCTTATTTTTACGAAGTTTTTTTATTAAGTACATTGAAAATTATATGACCCATGTAAGTGATTAAAAATGATATTATTAAATAAATAGCCAGTAAAACAAAGGTGGTTTTACGGTTTTTCACCCGATAAAAAACAGTACTGGGCCCGACAAGAATGCGTGAAAAATCGATTATTTACGGCTCCGATAAATTCTTTGCTGGTAGTTTACCGAGACATACTCCATTATTTTCGATTATTATTGGTCAACTGCAAAAAGCAACCTCCTAGACTAGTTTGGCAGCTTTAAAGTTTACATTTACTGTATTTTTTGTTGTGTTTAGTTTTTGCTTATTATGGGGTAAGATGAATTATGAGGGTGTTGACCTCTCATTTAAATTAGAGCACCTAAAAGAATCAACCTTTTGACCTAAGTGACGTCTTCAAAATATCTTAATTTCAGCTTTCTGTATTGAATTCTCTACATATTGCCTGACTAAAGAGGAAAATGAAAAGGATTTTAGATGAGTAGTACTGTCCCGATTTTTCAAAAAAAATATGGTTCTGCAAAAACACTTTGTTTATTATGACAACAGTCAGAACCATACATTTTACCTTGTTTTTTGTGTTTTAATTCAAAAGTCTCTCGAATATTATCAAACAGGTACGTACACTCCTTTGTTGTGCCTATAACCCAGAAATTTATTCTATCAAAATTAATTCCAAAACGACTTTCGTTTGGTATCGTGGATTCGTGGCCTCTGTTTCCGTGACAATGGTCAAATTTAAATGGCGTCGGTCTAGTTTCTGAAGGCGTGTTCGAAGCACGCGCCGCGCCCGCTCTGCGCCCGCGCCGCTTGTGTGCCCGGGAGCGTTTGCAGGGTTGCCAGTTGCCTGCTGTTGCAGTTTTCTTGGTACTTGAGTAATGTACCGATAGATACAGTAGTGGGTCACGGTTGTTTATGATTATGTTATGGGTTTATACTACCTGTAGATAGGTATTGTTTATATCTGTTTTATTTGGCAAAATGACAAGATACCGCCTTGTATACCGCTAAAAGTACACTCAAACAAACATTTTTCAAATTAATATTCTACCAAAACCAGAAATGAGACGAAAGTGAGAGGCCATTCAAAGTAATTTTGATGATCAACTGTAAGGCCCCAATTACACTCAATCATATAAATATGATTTCATATCTGCCAAATTGTATGATCATAGTTAAATAATGCTGTTCTTCATTTTTAAGTAACACACTTATGATCTTATATAAAACGTCATACTTAATCAAGATGGATAACGATTTAGCCGTATTTGATTTAGCAATTTTTGAGACGGATATGATCATATTTGTACGATTGCTATCAAATAGGATCCGTTAACTATGATCATAGACAATATGAATCATAATAATGTAGTTGTAGTTTTTATATGAAGAACCTATGACGGTATATGTATACCCTCATAGGTTCTTCTTATAAAAATGACTCGTACATCTCTGATCATATTTCTATGATAGTCTAATATGGCTCTAAGGGGTAACTGTCATGCAACAATAAACTGATTTAGAATGGAGTTTCCTTTAAATTTATGATAACTTTTAATTTTACTTTAGCAACTTAATGACATTTTAAACTTAAATTTGCGTCGCTAAGGGCTCCATAAATATCATAGGTACATAGTATTTCTCACCACAAGCATCAGCTATCATTGCCCAACAAAAAATCTGACAGTTCTATTCCACTTCTCCTAGCGGGAACCCTGCGCTCGCGCCAGGTGTTAGCGTCGTGCGCAGATCGCCGGTAACTCGCTGCCCGTCAATTGCGCGCAATTGAGGCTTTTTTCCGAGCCGCCATTAGAGACGACACGCGAGCTAGGTGACAGTCTGTATACAGCATGTTTCATTTAGTTTACAGAGATTTTATCATTTTAAAATGATGTAGGTTTATGTAATTGTTAGGAATGATGATATACTCGAGTTTCTATCGTTCATTTGTTGCCTCATCTTCAATGATTGATTCATTTAACTCAAAGTTTGAGAAGAAATACTGACTAAATTATATTTTAATATCATAAGTCATTTGACTAGTTTTTGCTAAAAGCAAACGTTGATCATTTGAGATTAGATAGTAATCGCTAATCATAATCATTTAATCTTTACAAATGTAAAGATTTAAAAAATCTACTCTATAATCCTTTTAAAACGTTACTTTCGCATATTAATTTTAAATAAGCACAAATCGTGTATCTAATTTACAAAAACTTTATATAAGTTTGTTTGCTTTCACTAAATATGTACGAGTTTGCCCCTTCCTGCATTGTTACTTAGATATGTGTGGTAGTATACTTAGGTACGCTTGCTACGCACAAAAAACAAACTTTAAAGCTTCCAGCAGTACTAAAACTGACTTAGTACACGATTTCCGATCACAATGTCCTTTACCTTTCAACAAACGGTATCCAACACGAAATAATCAAAGCACCACGCTGTATACAGTCCGCATATAAGTGTTTATGTAGAAAGCGGTGCCAATTACGTGGCACTCCGCTGACAGACCACCGCTGCCAACTGTAGCATCCTGTCTTTATCGTGATGCATCTCTATATTCACGTGTTGTCGTATAAACTGATTCATCTATTTTGCTGATGGTTTGGTTAACAACTTAACATAGTTGTTAGGGATCAACAAATAAAAAAGAAATTTTTATTTTGAATGAGTGGTAAAAAATAAAAAAACTTTTTTTATTTTAGAGCACGGTTTTGTATTTGCCCACTCTACCAAAAGGTAGAGCGGGGAAATAGCGCGTGATCAAGAGGAAAGAATATTGACGAAACATGGAATGGATAAGTTAGGTTTTGGTCTCTGATTTGCACATCAGGATTTTATTCGGCCGATGATCAAGTTTGCCATCATTTCAAACAACCATTTGCGAGATGAGAAGGACATTTATACTGCGACTTGTAATTCATCGTATTCCTTTCAGGATGTGATAGTGTGGCAACTCCTTTGCACGACAAACTTTAAGCACCCCATAAAGCCTAAGCGAAAATCCACAAGTCACCCTGTATATACACATATCATAAGTCATAAGTCATTTATTCATTTGTTTATTATCGCAAAAAGAATTTGAAAAAAATTAATCACTTTAGGAAATTTCGTTTATAATCATTATCCAGTTATGACATATTAATTTATGTTACCTCTGACATCATACCATATCTCATAATATCTGATTTTGAAATAGCCACTGGAAATAATCCAAAATATTTCAGCGCTCTCCAATAAATTCAACTTTAATACGTTAATTGCTGTGATAAGGCTAATAAATTCGCTTAATTTAAATAAATAAACACTTATAGGCTAAGTATATAAATGCAATAATATTTTCGTTTTATTTCTGAGAATAAGGTAACTCACACATCCCAGTAGGTAGAAAGCCACCTGTCGGATTATCTGTAACGATTTGATGTATAACACAGTTGTTGGGATACCCCGTTATGGATTCCATACAAATAATGAGTATCTTAAAAGTCAAAATACCAATTTCTAAGAGGCCAAAGGGCCGGCCAGCACATCTGGAGAGGTCCATAAAGGGGCGTTAAACAGATCATCGTGCGCACGGGATTTTGTTTTCAAATTGGTAAGTCATGAGCGTTCGCGATGGTACCTACCGAGATTTTGGTCTGCCAAAGATTTTTTACTGGAGTCTTTTTGGCTGGTGGTTTACAGTTTGATCAAAACAAATTCTACCTAACTTTAATTTCATGCTTTTAAAACATCGTGAGCAAATCTGGACTTATAGTTAATATAAGACTGAAATTGCCTACCCGCCTTGAGCAAGCGTGGTGATCAATGCTCGTACCTTCTCTGTATGAGAAGAGGCCTTTGCCCTGCAGTGGAACATTAATAGGCTGGTATTATTATCCTTCATACGCTTACTATGTTTGTTAGGCGTTTGGAAGACTTAGAAGTTTTGTTAATGCCCTAAAGCAAACAAATCGTCTAAGCGCCAATTTCACTAATTAAACTGATCGCGATTAGCACATTAAAACCGCGTTCACGACCTGTCACTGTCAATATTCCATAACAATGATGACACTGACAGCTCTTGAACGTGGTTTAGATGTGCTGATCGCGTTCAGTTTAATGGGTAAATTCCGCCTTTAAAGACATGAAAGAACCAGCCATTTCAAAATGTGAACTTTCCTAAACTTAGATCACGTACGAGTCGACTATGGCGAAAAACTGTCCACTCCACAAAAAAAAACAAGAACTGTAATAACCTATAACTAAATAACATTGTTAAGATATTCTACGCAAATATATTTCCGTAACCTCTTAAATAATGTAACAGGTATAAATGCAAGTAGACCTCACGACTAAATCAGTCGGTCGACAGTCGATATCTGCTAGGGATGTAACGGTGTTGTTCCTGGCCGACTAGATTTATGAATGAGACCTCCAGCGCGGTAGGTTCGACTAACATTAAGATCAGTAGGAATGGGATAAGGTGAAATGACTATCGATATTTGCTGTTTGTTGATATTCATTGCATATTCAGAAAAATAATTTATGTTTAAAAAAAATGCCCAATTGTTGGGTGACAAATAGAAGTTAAAAAGGTGGAATGAGAATCCTAATAAAAACAATGAGGTCGGGGTGTTCAGAATTAGGCTTTTTATGGAGGTCTCGATGTTTGGGTTCATTCATTTTTATTTTTATATAAGTGTCTGAAGTTTTTGGCCCATCAATCCGGATTCTACCTGTTTGTTAATTTTAATTATTGGACATAGTAAATATTACACACCTTAAGAAAGTTAGCGCATTATGTATAGCTAAGAATTTGTAATGTAGATAAAAAAATAAAACCTATCGGAATTTGGTAAAATATCCATAAAAAAATATAATGACCTGTGTTTTTTGTAGAATGATTAATTTCATAGTTCGATTAAAAAACACTAAAGTATTTAGAAAACAAACTCCTATATTTAATCTTGAATAATTATAAAATTTAATCTCCTAATTTACGTGATTTATTTTTTTGGAAACTAATAAAGATCTATCACCACAAACACACGGATTATTCCCATTATTTATACGAATTAAAAGATAACATCGTTATTCGAATTTATTTTCTATTTAAATCGTAAGTTAGAAAAAAAGAAAAAGAATTCGATTTAATCTGAACCATCGACTAATGTATTCGTGTATTTGCATATGTCGCATCACTACGGGCCCTCACAAGTGGTCGCTACTATAACTATCGCAGGTTGTTAGAATCCTTGTCTTTGTATTTCATTACCCCCCTGTATAACAAGAGGGGAAGTGGGAGGAGGTTAGTTTCTCAGCTGGTCAAGATACGAATTAATGTTATAGCGAAATTAGGGCGCGATGTATACCTTACGGAGTAATGGAAATAAGGTCCACTTGCACATTCAAATACCTTTAGTGCTAAACTAATTAAAAGCATCGTTCTGTCAATCCTTTGAAGATGACATACACAGAATGGTATTATAAAGCTGGGAACAAATTATCGGACGCTTCCGTAAGCTACGACTGACAGTCGCGACCAACAGACGTCCGAACACTCAAGGGCACGTCCGCGACTTACGACCGATAGTTTGCACAGTGTAGTGCTAAATGTACTATCCAGATACAAATAGACCGGACTCTCAGCCGCGGCTTACGGACGCGTCCGATAATTTGTTCCCAGCTTAAATATGGTTAGCACTTAAACGCCGACGTCGTCTGTCGCTGAAAACCTGAGGCTCTGTCTCGCAATGAATCGCAGCATTATGCTGAGCGAAGGCCTTAAGGCTTGTGCAGACCAGCGCGACACGAACAATACAATTTCTAAGAAAACTTCACAGTATAACAATAACCGGTGTCGCGTCGCGCGACAAGTCGCGCTGGTCTGCACAAGCCTTTATTGCATGGATGTGATGCATATTTTCGCGCCTTTGGTGAATGGTGGTGCAAGCGAACCTTAAAGTTGGTGCAAACCGATAATGATTTGTGTTTTCAAACGCAATGACAACGGTTACATCTGACGGCTACCTACCAAGAACATCGCTGCAGCAGTACAGCTGACGGCTGAATTGAATCTGATCTTGTCTAAATATGATTTATGAGACATGTCAATTTTAGTTTGCATTCACGATTGTCAACTTTCTAGTGGGTACAAGACCGATCATCACTCTTCTCGATTTAAGGAATAAAAATGTGAAAACATCAAATTTCATGCTTGTAGAATTCTGATGATCCCATATTAAAGTTGATTATATGACTACATTATAGAGGTGCCCAGGTGGCCCAGTGGTTTCGGCCCCGACTTACCCACGAGTTGTTAGTGGCGGGTTCGAACCCAGGCAGGCGCTTTACTTTGTGTAAATAATTTCATCACCACAGCTCTCAAAATGGGGAAGGAAAACGTAAGGAAACCGTCATATCCTAGAACCATAAATTCGATGACATAAGTGCGTAAAAAAATAGACAAAAAAAAACATTTTTTTTATTCATTTTGAATATCGAATACGAGGCTTTTGGCTAATATGTCAATGTGTATTTTATGTATTTTTTTATTGTACGTGTGCGTTTCGTTTGTGCAGAATAAACAATTTTCCTTTCTTTTTTTATGTAATATCTACTAAACCCTAACTGGAACCGCGTGTTAGATTATAGCCCACTACCTCTCGGAGAGAGAAGGCCTGTATAGGTGCAGTGGGAGCATTATAGGCTGGTTAAGCTAAATCAGTACTCAGATATCATTAGTGACAGCAGCAACTTAACTTATTGTGTGAATGAGATAGTGTTCTCCAAATCTATTAAGTAGGCACACTACAATGCTTATACTGTTTAAAGGGTCCCACAGACGTTACGCGGCGCTGGTGGAACAACTTCTATGAAAAATTTACGGAAATTGTTCTACCGGTGTCGCGTAGACCCTGTCTGCTGGAGCCTGAAAATCGTGCACCCAGGTTTCACAATGCGTAAGTTATTAGTTACTTTGACTTTGCCTCCCAACAAACCAATCTTTATTAGGCAACACTCTTCGTCAACAAAACCAACAACAATCCTTTTAAAATAATCTAACATGACTTCAGTGTGGTCCTCAAACACGCTAATCGTACTTGTAACATAGTCGGCGAGCAATTCATTAAGGCTGTACCGAGATTAATGGTCGGGTCGAAGGTAATACCGGCAGATATCAAAGCGGGTCAGACCGCAGGTGGTCGCGATCTGCTCCGCACGTGTGTCTGATGGAGTAACGAGATGGTAGGGGTGCTCAACAGTTCGTCAACGAGCAAGCAAGCAATTGTTATTATGATGAAATCGCTGGCAAAAATAAGGAAATAACGAGGCAATGCAGTGATAAATAAAACGAGAATCGAAATGTGTCAATAGGAAAGCAGGAACTATTATAATAACGACGTTTAAAAACGACCTAGTTATTAAGTTAAGTGTAAGTTGTAAGTCTATTTCGAGTAAATTAACCAGAGAAACAACACGATAAACAAGATCTGGTTAGACATTAGTAGGGAGTCGATTTCCTTTTAAAAGAGACCTTTGAGTTTGTTTCGGCGTTTCTTCTCAGAGTAGTCGGATAGGAAACGCCGAAGTCATCAAGCTAATTTTTATATTTTTTTAATATGACGTGTAAAAGTGATTAAGTTTAACATCCCTGATCTTTATTTCTCAATACTGTTAACGTTAACAGAATATTTGTTTAAACAGAGTTGTTTCCTGGTTGAAGAGAATAGGACTGGACCACCCTGTTGTAGTTCGAGGGGTTATAGGTACCAGGAAGACAACCAGCATACCATGAACTGCTTGTCAAACCGATTACCAGTATTACTCGACCAGATATAATAGGTAGTGGCATACAAGAAGTGAAGATCTTGTTTAAATTAATTAAAACTTGTTATCTACAGGAAAAAATGTCAATTAGTATACTGTCAAGTGCACGACATTTAAATATGGATATGATTTAAATGGTCAGCAAAATATTGAGGTTTCGGTCAGCTTCAAAATGTTTTCTGTCTGCAAATAAAGTCAATTGAGATGCTACTAGTGGCCAGATAGAATAACAAAATTGGTCAGTAAAATAATTTCATAATAGGCAGTTCTATTCTATTTATTGTGACTAATTTCGATGTCGCGCTCGCAGGCCGCTACCGTGGCACCGCTCGCTTCGCTCGGTCGGCTCAAGCTTGGTTGGTCACAGTTCTATCCTGACCTAACCTATAAGGTCGGAGTGCTCTAATCTCGGGGTGCAAAGCAATTGTATAATCTTACTAACCAAGTAATTATTTTGTACATTTTGTACTATTATTTTGCAGACACATACGTAGGTACATATAAAGTTGACCGACTGTTTTTTTTACCGTCTAACAAAGACATCGTATACTCTAAATCAGCTATTAAAGCTAATTTTTCTTGCTAATCTGTCCGTTAATGATATTGGAGGATTTTTCCAGAAAGGATTTAAAAAAAATCCTCAGTTTTATTTCTTGGAATAAAATGCAAATTCAAGATAAGTGGTGATGTATATTGCAGAAGTACCTATTAATGGAATATTAACATTGCTACGGAAGAACATAACTAACGACTTAATGAATAATTAATATACAATTTCCTTAATTTATTCAGCGTTGAAAGTTGTGTGCATCTGTTGAGCGGTGCAGTCACCATAAATATATGTGATTAGTTATGTTGCCTTTAGCTTTTTCTTGCATATGCAAGGTTAGTCATGGGTTCTACTCTAAACTGCTCAATTGAAAATTATTTAGAATCTACTCGTAATTTGAAAAACAATTGACGACTATCTAATTATAGACACCTTAGTTCTTTTTTAAGAAGATTAGTTCAGACACTTAAAAATAAAAACAGATTTGGGAAAAATACTGCCAATAGCTTTGGAAAAAAACTGTCTTCGTCCATACAGCCTTCATCTCTCTTTTCAAAGTTTAAGGCCTCGCGCACTTTGAACACGAATTTGTATCGTACGTAAACGTACGACCGTGGTCGTATGAACTGAGTGCGCACACTGAATACGTTTTTCTCCGTCAAATAGATAGTGTTTCGGTGATATCCTATTGAACGCACGAAAAATCCCAACTAGTTCGGATTGTTTTCGAACTTCGGAACAATACGTACGACTTACTCGCATTCAGTCTGTGCGCTCCCTTTGGACTTGGAAGATCGGGATCGTTCGGGCATGTTCGTACGTGTTCGCACGAGTGAAATTCAAACGAAATCGCGGCCTAAGGCTTTAGAAAAACGACCATTTAAAACCTAATTTATTTCTAAATAGTTTTCTCTTTTGAATAATGATAACTCCACCAGACAAAAAAATCTTACATCAATCAGGCATTAACATGGCTGTAAGGCATCATGAATCAAAATAACCATTTTATTATACTCCATTACACCTAATTAAGTATTCTCCGTAATACCCGCTTACGTTACGCACATTGACCGGACAAAACAGCTGTCATTACGGTGATTGATGCTGGTTATAGTAGGAAATGATCGCTCCGACTTTAATCATGTTTCTTAACCCAATTAATAATGATATCTATAGTCTATCATTAATTTGAAGAAAGTATTCATTGTTCATTTGTGTTAAGGTGATGTTGCATATGTCTTGCAAGTAACAAAAAAGAAACTTGTGCTGTAATTTTGTGTTGCAATTTTTATTTTTGTCATCAATCACTTTTAAGGTATTTTTTTTGTAGTTCATAATTCTGAAAGTAGCTTTGTAAGTAGCGCCTTAGAGCAGTTAGTTTCGGGCGTTAGAATTGGCTAGTATGTAGAGTGTAGATAGTCTATTCCGAAGCTTATCGTACGTCTAAAATAAATAACAAAAACATACGCTCAAAAAGTTATGTCGTCTTTCACATAAACTCGTCTAAGTATATCTTACTTAAATAAAATTAAGTAAGTGTTTTGTCCATCTATGGTACTTATTGTTCCGTGGTCGAACTTCCCCTTAAAAAATCTTTAAAATTATTTTGATAGGCGCAAAATCTATAATGATTTCTATGCGCACGCAATAGAACTTTTATTAGACAACGTATGACGCTAACAATGGGATCTTTTGGTATGTTTCACAGTGATAATTAAGACATGGTTTAACAAGTCAATCCATGGTATAACATTATCATTTGGGAGGTCAGACATTAATGTAATTGCTGTTTTTATGTGTGGTAGTTAAATGTTTTGATTTATTAAGATCGCAGATGATATAAGCAGTGGTGGCCCAGTGGTATCGGTTCTGATTTACGAGTCCTAGGTCGTGAGTTCGAACCCAGGCAGGCACTTTACTTTGTGTATTTTATTTCATCACCACTGCTCTCAAAACGGTGGAGGAAAACATCATGAGTAAACTGACATGTCCTAGAACCAAAAATTCGAAGACATGTGACATCTACCAACCCGCACTGGGTTCGCGTGGTGGATTATGGCCCGCTCCCTCTCAAAAAGAGGCCTGTGTCCCATCAGTGGGAACATAATAGGCTTATGATTTAAGAAAATATTTTCAAGGCACATTGTCTTTATGTTATTTTGAAGAATAACTTATAAGAATACCTTACCAACTTTTACAACCCAAGTACCTACTTACAAGTGGGCTAGCTAAATATTTTATTCTCAGTGGATACACCTGCTGTTTTCTTATATCAATAGAGTTACAAGGTGCTAGGTCAAACAGGTATACAGACAGACGCATCCCGCTAATAGCTTGTTTACAGTCATAATATAATATATTCTTAGTTTATTTAAATTAGCAGACAAGGAGGAGAGAACAAACGGAATGCTAATGCGACAAACGTGTGCGCTAGACATATGCACGAACACTGCGTTTGTTGGTGACAGCCGACAACGGAAGCTGCGGACACGATGCTTGTCGTGGTGGTCTTTTAATGGGAAATTTTCTTTTCAATGTCCATGTTAAAACGAATTGATTACATTTAATGGGAAAGAGCGATAAATAGAACAAAAACAACGATTGTTATTGTAATCTTTCGAAGTGAGACCTGAAGGCAATTCTCGTACTTTGAAAAAGTTTACATTTAAGTCGCAATCTGTCAAACTTGTCAAAAATTGTGGTAAATTGATTGTATTTTTGACAGATTACGAATGAGATGCGAATCGGAACGCTCTTAAAAATTACGGGAGTTGCCCCTCTGTTGGTCTGGTAACATGGAAGCTAAATTAAAAGATGTTTAAACACCTATTCACGTTATGAAACTAAAACAGCAGATACCTTATATATTTAAGTACATATATAACCTAACAGTTGAGCTTTTGTGTGTAGTCTTAGTGACATAACCAATGATACAGTTAGGTGCAGTGAGCACTTCATTTGTTACTTACTCCGTGCCGTAACGATGCGGGTGCCGATCTAAGACACGGTCGTACACAATTATCGGGGTAAAGGTGTGTATGTCATAGTTATAATATTATACGTTGACCTCGAGATTTCGCATAGATATTCATTATGAAGGAGAAGTTATTATGTTTCATTAAAAGGACCGTTAGACAGTTGTGGCAGGATATTGTTTAGTAAAACCTTGTTTAGCTGGGACAGACAGGGAGCGTGGAAACCATTTTCTTTTTGGACGCGATATTGAAACAGTATCTAGTATATCATAGGATTTCATGCCTGTTTAATGTGTGAAATTGATTGCAGTAGGTTATGTAACTAAGTTGTTGTTTAAAACAGAAAAGGCTGTTAATAAAAAGATTGTGTCCTGCTAACCAAAAATTATATGAAATGTTGCGTGATTTTCACAAATAATCATAACTAGCTGCGCCCCGCGGTTTCACCCGCATAAGTCTCGACCCCGTAGGAATATCGGGATAAAAAGTAGCCTATGTTCTTACCCAGGTCATGGTCTACCCATGTGCCAAATTTAGTCCAAATCCGTTCAGCCGTTTCAGCGACAAAGCGTAACAAATAAAGTCACTTTCGCATTTATAATATTAGTTAGGATAATACCAGCCTATTATTGTCTCACTGCTGGGCAAACAGCTCTTCAGCATTGATCACGAAGCTTGCTCAAAACGACTTGGTAATTTCAGACTTATCCATGTTTTCTCACCACAAAATTACTTATGAATTATTTAAAACCCTCTGAAAAAATAGAATAGTTCTGCAGCCTAAAGTGTTACTTGTATAAAAATGTAGATAGATCTATAAGCTTCTTCTATTTAAACAATCGGATGGGAGAGATGATAAAACACGGACTCCAAAATGCACATCACATTCAATACAACTCTGCGTTTTCCACGTTAGCTACTCATCAGATTAGGTCTCCCGCGGCGTTATCCCGAGTGTAACTTGAGAACAAGTACTAAGTTCCCGTTTTTGTCTTTATAGCTTAATATCAAAGATTTTAGCATAAATACGTAACACATTTTCATATACCTGCCATGGAACTGCCTTCTGGGATAGCCAGCTACGAGAACAAGGTGTAATGACATCGACAAAAGGTGCATTAGAAAACAAGATTTCCATATAAAGGTGTGGGGCATCTACAACGCCACATGCGAACTACGCATCAAAGACCTGACGTCACAGAAATCCTGCATCGCGCAAGTAGATTTTACCGTGCGATCAGCATATATATAACTTTCCGACATCAATCATCGGGCAGTTGCCCACCAGACATACTTTTCCTAGACCTACTTTCTTAGATCCTACTTTTTCTATGGAGGATGAGTGAATTGATGATTTCCTCATACATCTATATAGGTAATGTAGTCTACGATGGTTCCAACTACACATTTTACGTTTTTTTGATGAAGACTGTGATAACAAGCACTTAATTTTGCACTTTGGCCACAATCAAAGTGCTATATTACGTGCTTCATTTAAGTGTTTGCTCGATTTAACTGAACTACGTTAATTGATTAGTTAATTAATTCAGTTTTCTATATTCTATCTCAGTATCATCGTGTAAATTACTCGTCATTACACGAAAACAGGTTAAAATTCACCACAAACCATCTAAAGGAAAACATTACTCAATCTAAAGTGAGGATGCTATTAATTATGAATTATTATAAAGCAGCTTCACCCACACACAACCGGAACGAACAATGATGATGTGGAGCGAGGATGCGCGGAGGTCGGGCCAAGGTTCGATGCCGGCCGGTGCCTTTTGTTCCTCACAACGCTATGTAGGTTAGACATGAAAACACTTCAGTTTCATTGTTTTCAAGTTTCATGGTGAATGGAGTGTCGATGAGGTTATTATTAACATTAAGTATTAAAACTGTCAAAGGCTGTTTCACAATAGAGCTATAGAAGTATTTACTTTTGAACCAATTTATTGAACCGCTACCCTTGGAATAAGGGCAGGAGGATAATGACCGTCGCACAGACTTGCAAAGGACTTGACTCGATATAGTTTTTTTTTAAACGACTGCCCAAAAAAGGAGTGCAATGTTTTCAGGATTCATGTATGTACGTATCTATGTGAGTTTCTTTGTTCCACCATAACTTTAAAATGCCATAACAGACCTGTTAGAATAAAATGTTCCACAGAACGGTGACAGCAATGACAATTTTATTTATCTGTTTAGTCAGCGAGTAAATGAGTGACCTTTCGCTTTATATATACAGACTAATACCTTGTTAGTTCGTTTTTTGGTAGTGCAGTCATGTTTTTTTTTTCATCTACTTACTGAATTTTAGTAAAGCCTTTTTATAATAAAACGAAACTGACAGAACTTAACTAAAACTTCATAAAGGCTTGTGCAGACCAGCGCGACATGTCGCGCGACGCGACACCGGCTATTGTTATACTGTGTAGTTTTCTTAGAAATTGTATTGTTCGTGTCGCGTCGCGCGACAAGTCGCGCTGGTCTGCACAAGCCTTAATAATGTGTTCTTTGACTCGTCTAACGATTAGAAAAATCCTTCTGTGGAACATCTAAGTAATAGGTAGTTACTATATTCCTATCTGTTATACATTCAGTCACATAATTACACAACTCTATTACCTACCCAACTTTACCCTAGTCAATAAGACTTAAATTCCCATGCACATAGCATCACGTTCGAACGACAATCCTCCGCGAATCGTCGGCGCGTTCCGTCCTACATTCGACCTTCGATCCTGACAGGTCGCGGCGGTGACCGGCCATCCACTATTAGCATACAGACAAAGCCTTCGCAATGAATAAGAACACTTGACGCACGGCAGTCTGTAAGCGATAAAATGCTGCTTTACTTTGCTTTGCTGGTATGATGACTGGCTTGGTAACAGCATTTTGTAAGTAAATATAAATACTATAAATACTAATAAAACTGAAGGTGGCTGTAATCTTTTGATTAGGGATGTAGCGATGCATAATTTTCCCGATACGATACCGATACCGATTATTATAGTAAATAATCGGCGATACCAATAGCTTAGTAGATAATAAATCAAATAAATAATGAAGTATGTACCTCGGGCGTTTGTATGTCTTTTGTATTTTGGGCACAACTGTTTAATAGTGCATTGTAGTACTCACTTCACTGTGTGAATAAACAGAATCACGAATAGCGGTGACGTGAAACAGGCACGAAATAATACATCGCTCAGCCAACGCTCAGCAAACTACAAAAATTGCCGTGTTGACATCACGCTAAGCATGCGCTGCGCGGGCGCGGGTCTCCCGCCAGTCCCGCCTGCGACGGAGCGACAATGTTGCGTGCGTCGTCGTTTCACCCGCTTTTCGAACAGTTTGATATCAGTTGTATATAATCAGCGATGCCGATATATCGGCCTGGCGATTTTATCGGTATCGGAAGCGTTACACCCCTACTTTTGATGATGTTGCTACTTAGTTAAATTGATTAATCATGTCCCATATGTTGCCGTGTCAAATGTGTATGTTGCTGTGTCCATACACTTGCACTTCTGAGGATCTGAAATGCCACTGATGCCGCGATTGACGTAGTCACCTACTGGGCCCAACTCATTTAATAGTTTACCAACTACTCGAAAAGAAGAAAAAGAAGTTAAATTGATAGACGATGGAATCATTGACTTATCCATGTGAGGCGGAAAAAAAATTGTCAAGTGTAGCACCACCATAATTAAATTGCAATTGCATAATCGGTAACTGCACAATTTCTGGTGTTAAATGGCGAAGCATAAACGTAAAAAAGCTGTTGGACAAATTGCTAATAGAACTGAAACTGGATGCTGCAAGTCTTATTATTGTTGATGGCCACCAGATACTTTTCATTCCGGCTGATAACAGTTAAAATAGGACTTTGAGCTGGTATACACAAAGTTCAAAAGGACATTGAATTCTTGGTATTGTTTGTGTGAATCATCAGTCAGTTTTTTCTTTAAAAAATGTAGTAATATCATACTTGATATTCCCAGTGCATCATTTTAGCGGCGCCATTGTGAATCGGCTGCCTTTATCATGCAAACGCGACACTTTTGGCTCAGTTCAGATTTCTCGGTGGAAACAATGTTATGGTTACGACAACCTCACGGAAAAACCGACCATTGCGTTTCTAGAAAATAAATAAAACGTTTTGAAACCATTTTTGGTATTGAAATTTGGATAAGTAGAATAAAATCTAGTCGTTTCCATAATTCTATCACTTATTGACATACTTAATCACTAATTCACGTCAGTGTTTTTTTCCAGCTTTTTTTTTATACAGCTTATTATAGGATTTACTTAATATATAAGCTAAAAAACTTAAAATAATAACAAAAATATGTACATACATGTATATAAAAATAGAGTAAAAGGATTCATAAAGCATCAAAAAATTCGTCCGCATCGCTGTCAACAGGAAAAAATTATAAAATAAAGTCTTCATTGGTGGAAGACATTATTTCATTTCGATCGTAACTGGGAGTTCAGCTAGGTATGCCTCTAACAAAATACTCAGATTATTTTAATATTTTTTCCATCGATTGTCCAATCTGTAAATCAAACTTGAACTCACAAACAAGCATCATTTAACTCTTACAGAATAACACTGGTCTAATAAACAAATATGCCACATCACCTTTTACAAAGGATACAGATTATATTCCCGTCTAACAACATCTACATTGAAATAGCAGCCAGAAATTAACGCATACATGTTTATTGCGCCATATCACCTTCGCAGACCCTGAGGTCAGGAGTCAGTCGGCGCTGAGGGCACCGCGACGGAAACATTTCATCAGATTAACGTATTGTTGGGTTCAGTTTGGAATTAACCTCCATTTTAGGATACTTCAGTAACTAGACTTAGACAACTTGGGTATCAAGCGTACAGAAGACGAATCCTTTCCATTTATTAACGTAAATGGATGTCCAAGCAATCATCTGTAGTCTACTCATTCATCATGGCACCTGGCCTTGTACCATAACCGTTTGCCGGGCGACTTGACAGCAAAAGTGGGCCGCTCATGGTTTAAAATCATTTGGCACTTTTTGTCATATATACCTGCGCCCCACGATTTCACCCGCATAAGTCTCGACCCCGTGGAAATATCGGGATAAAAAGCATCCTATGTCCTTACCCACGTCATGGTCTACCGATATCATCCACATCTGTTTAGCTGTTTTAGCCTGAAATCGTAACCAACAAACAAACTCACTTTAGCATTTATAATACTAGTAAGGATTTGATCATCAGTACTTTTCTGCATTACTCCATAACCACTGACACTCCGATGGCCGATGAAAGATGCCCCATACGCATTCCAATGACAATAATTACCCGTTAGAATTAATACATGCGATCAATTAACTCTTGTTCATTGCATCACATCGACTTTACAGACCTATGGGTCAAGCCCCAGGTTCATAGCATAAGCTAATAGCAGAGGAAGCACTTCATCAGTTTAAGAAGTGAATGGAATTTGTTTAGTTTTATTAATAAACAATTAAAATATTTTTCCATAACTTAGTGCTTTATGATAAAAGATGGGCTTTGTTTATTAATAAGATAGGATAACATCTTTTTTTCTTACGGTACATCTATGTATCCCCATAGAGTGGTCGTTTTTGGAATTTGGCCCTGAAAAGGGCCGTTGGTCGTGGCTCTGGTGAGACCCGTTTCGATGTACTATCGTGGCGAAAGAATTGGTCAGCTAGACTCTGCATTACCAAGTACTGCTGTCCTGAGGCTTTAAGATAACATTGATATGACATATATTTTGGGTGGTACAATTTTCGGCACATTTTGGCAGAAAAATCGCAAATTATTAGGAAATGAAAGACTCCACTATCAAATTACAAGTCGTTTTTTCAAATTAGGCTGAGAATCAACACCTTTTCAACGTCAAAAGTTATAAAACCCGTCACCACTTCCTAGTGTTTCACGACTTCCTAGTGTATTAACTGGAAAGAAAAACTGGCGTCACGAACTCCCCAGCAAGAAAACAAATTAATATGAAATAGGGATATTCCTACACCTACAACAGTTGCGTACTATGCATTCCAACCACAATCCAAGTTACCCCGTACTCTTCCAATTAAATCAACACAAGTTTATTGCATCATATCACCTTCGCAGACCCCCAGGTCAAACCGGGGTGCGTGAGGCCATGGCGACGGAAATACTCCATCAGAGTAACATATTGTGTGGTTCCTAGGGTCCTAGGGGCACCAGCTCCTCGAAAGTGGATTGTTTATTGTCATTGTTGTGTTGTTTTGTTGCCGTTATGTGATATGCTTCGTTTTGGTCAAAAGTGATAGGTTTTGAGTCAACTGTGTTAACCGCTCCTACGTCAACGTCTCTGACGTCAGCGGAGTTTTCCGACTGTGGTGAATAAATTAATAATTACTGTTTTTTTGGTACCTTTGGGAAAACGAAGTAGTTTTTGAAATAGTAAACATGAGAGATATTTAATTTCCTTAAGTCATTGTGAAGTATCCACCTCAGATAATTTAATTTAGGTAACGTCAACCTGCCATTGACTGTTGTTAAAAGGTTGACTCTGGACAGTTCTCTACTGGATTAATTAAGTACGCATTCAAGTACAAGTAAAAGTATAGAGTACATAAAGAATAAAACTGTGATTACTTATTGACTAGGTAAAATAAGAGTCGTCGCGACGAAAGGTTCACATTTAAAAAATGCATGTCGATAAGCAAAAAAAATTGATACCGAAATCAAAGCAAACTATTAACATCTGTTACAAAAATAATATACGTCCTTACCTGAAAAACACAGGTATTCTAAGAATATTTTCACACACATTTGTACATAATGTAACGTGCTTATATACAAACAATGCTCAGAAACTGGATGCATTACGTGTCAAACATGAGTGTTGCGACCTTGCAACGGGCGGCGACCGGTAACAGGTCACTGTAAATAGTGTTACAGAAGTTCAATAACGTTCAAGTACCTAACATACTTGCACAAAATAAATACAGTGAAGCTAGAACTGTTTTACAGGAAAATAACATAATTTAATGTTTCAAACAGTGAAAAAAACACTTAAATTTCGTATGATTCTACGTAGACACAAAATGACTACAAATGTATGTAGTCATTGATGAATGGAGGACGTAGGTCATTCACTATATTCTACATGAGTGCTGATTTATGTAGTAAGTACAAGATCATATTTGAATATAAACTGTGGAATTCAATATTCTTTCCACAGATTGAAAGAGACGCTTAACAAATATGACAGCAATTCTGATATAGCTCGATTTTTATAACTGTGCGCTTGGAACTGTCAAAGTCATAGGTTGTTAGGCCCGTATTACAGAAGCTCACTCAAGACTCAAGCATTACTTAAAACTGGTTTATACCAATCAAAAGGCTTTAAACGAGTTTTGAGTAATGCTTGAGTTTTGAGTGAGGTTCTGTAATACGGGCCTTAGTATTGAATTTACCCACACGGTTACCTCCTCAGTGCCCCGACGCCTCTCAATACGGTTTACACTACTCGTGTCGTCTCCACAGCTCTCTCATAATATTCGTTAAGTTGTTATTATATAATAATTATGTAATAATTTGACGTTGACAGGCGTACAATTATAAAAATCGGGTTTTAGTAACGATGTATTTAGCGAATCCTTCAATGATTTTCTTTGCTCACTGATATGCGTTGATCATACCGATAACACAAGTAAGTACACAAACAACTATACAATAATATGAAACAATAAGCTGAAACTATGTAGAAGCATTACGTGTCGGACATGAGTGTTGCAACCTTGCACTGTGTTGCGCCGTGCGGTAAACTAGCGTGAGCAGAGTTAAACAGAAGTTTAGTGTTGTATTTGCAAACTATGGGTTTTTACTGGTTTCTATAAAGATACGAGATTAGGTTTCTGCTCAGGATTATATTTAAAACAAGTTCGTGCCTTATATTCAAAACTGACATGCGGTAGGGCAAATAGAGGTTATTTTTTCATTTCGCAATTTGGTTGCCCAGGTTTAACCTATGACGCTATGAACTAATAAGAGATGAGTCATGTCATGTCATTCTGAAATACGGGATCAAATTATTGCTGTCACAATTGTGTTGTGTGGTGTTTTGCTAGCTTTTTTAATCAGGCCCTGTATGCAATAAGTGAATACCAAACATCAGTTAATATATGAATTTTCGTCTTTTCAGTCAATAAATTCTTGTAGCTGGGCGACCAAGGTCTGCTCTGGTGAAAATAGAGAATGCTCATTTACTAGTATAGGATAGTTCATACTAATTCCATGTATAGTACATACTAATTCCATGCTGCCATGATAGTAGGTACTTACTAATTGCATGCTGCCATATTCTAAGGTAGCCATCTTGTTCTAAGCTTTGGGCGACCGAGCTCTGCTCGGATGAAAATACGGAGAAAACGAATTTTCCACATGAGACCTAGGTAGATCATTTTTCGCCCCCGTAAACCCTATATTGCAACTTTCCTCGAAGTCGTTAGAGCCGTTTTCGAAAACGTGTTTATAAATATATATAGAATGCCGCCAATAGGCATGTGACCGCCCGTCTTTATTAATTTACTGTATCACCTGTACAATGTCTAATTCAACATGAAACCACTAACAAACGTCCATGATGAGCTGTTTACTACCAAATGATAAGCTGCATCGTATTTATAGGAGTCGCTACAAAGGACAATGCCCTACATTTTCCTGTGACCTCTCGTGAAATGGTTTTTACAAGGACTGTTATACTGAAACGGCTAGTACTAGTTTACTGATAAACCCAATACCTACAGAGGCAACCAAATAATTGTTTTATTTGCAGAATAAGATTTAAAATTAAAAATTATTAAAATTGGATTTCCGAGATGGGATTAATAACTAATATGAAAAGTGCATGTTATTTATTTATTAAAACTTTATGCACAAGAAAAAAAAACGGTACAAAGGCAGACTTAATGCCTGAGGCATTTTCTACCATTCAACCTTAGGGTGATGCACAGAGAAAACATGGCTGGTGCAACATAAGGTATAGATAACACGAAAATAACTATAAAATAGAAGCATAAATACATACATACATAAACCGAATAAACTTTGTCACGAGAAATAACAATCGGTAGAGGAGAAATAACGACGAGTAGAGGAGAAAACGAATCCAGCCAATCAGTGCTGGGATGTTTCCTGTGTGTTGCTGTTATGATGGCCTGTGACATTTTGGCTGGGTAACAGCTTCAGGTATCTTCCCAACAAGCAAAATAATCCTGGAATGCGATTTTATAATGCTACGTGGACTTATAAAACTCCGATGGTAGTTTTGGTGGTTGCTACTGCACTTTTAACAGCATAAATACATGCTGTTTTTACTCAAGTACGTTTAATCCTATAATTTGTACTTAAATCGGTAAATAGGATCATATTTCCTGACAAATATAGGATCAAGACTCCTATAAAAGCATGAAACAAGAGTAATTGCACTCAGGAGTAATTACTCCGGTAACTCAGACTTATATGCGCCTATAAGATAACATCTGCGGACCATTTAAATCTTAATACTCCTGTAGGAGCATGTACCAGGAAGATATACACTGAGGAGCAATTACTCTTGTTATTTTTACTTATAACCTCATATAAGCTAATATTTTATGATCAATTTAAGTAAATTAAAGTTAAATTACTGTAAATCATTTATGTATCTGGTTTGGTTTTACATAAACTTAAAAGTAAGTGTTAAATGAATTACATAGCCACGTTTTAAAAATAATAAATCACCAAGATTATAAAAAAAAAAAAAAAAAAAACATTTCACAAACAATCCTCTTAAGAAGCCACTTTTGCTTGTTAACGACCAGTAAAGGCGAAAACGCGCTTTATATCGTTTTGCAAATTCTATTGTAGGATTTGATTTGAATCGATTTTCATCTGGGCATTGCAGAACCCTAATCGGTAACAATGGCGAATCTTTTTCGGTTTTGAGATAACCCAATATAGAACCAATACAGTTATATTGGTACTATATCACTCTTGGAAATGCTAAAAAGACTTATTTTAGCACTATGTCATACTTGGAAATGCTCACCAAGAAAATGGCAGCTGCCTTCATAATATTTATTTAATATTAATTAATACTAAAATGTAAATAAGCAAATTTCAAAAGGCGCTTTAATTTTTTTATCAAAACCATGATAGATTTCACAGAAAATTCACATTCCCCTACGAATAAGCTATAAGACCAACAATTTGACAACAATAAGATTTTGTTTTTCTACTAAGGTTGACATTAATACATTCTGATTCATATAGGTTCAAGATGTTAATAAATATTTTTTTACAGAGCACAACAAGCGATACACTCACTTCGACTGTTCACAATATATTATAGAAGCATTTCTAGGCGCGTATTAATCTAATTTTTGACTATAACTTACTTATATTGAGATTTACAGGAGTAATTGCATTGACGTAACTCAATTACAGGAGCAATATAGGCGTATATGGAACTTCAGCGGTCTAATATAAATACGTTATAAGTAAAAGTAGACTTATAAAGTGGGCCCTTTTCGAGACTTATATGCAGATATAAGTCTCATATAGTCCTCGATAAATGATGGTTCTAGGATAGTTTAAAAACCACTTTTTGCTAGTTGGGTTCTTACTACGAAAAGTATGATCATCACTATCAGATGCAGAGGTTTTCGAGTTAATATGCGACACAAAATCATGGCAATCTTGATTCAGCAATATTTATACAGTTCGTTTTGTCTTTCTGTACGTGAAATAACCTCATTATGCCGTCTTTATAAAACGCCATTAAGTACCTAATTGCCATCGCGGAATTCTGAAGAATCAGTTAGGAACTACCAAAAGCCACGTTAGCAATGTTAAAGCACAGGTCAAACTGGGAATGTAGCGAAATGAAGCTAAGTTCGCTTAGCTTTTCTCCGCGCCTTTTCATACTTCCGTTCAAGACCCGGAAGAAAGCTAAGCGAACTTTGCTTCCTTTCGTTTCATTTCAAATGTGGTCTGCGCTTAACTATCCAAGGAAAAGTCCCTCCTTACGTGGGAGTTTTACGTGACAGCGGTCTCCTTCTATTTACGTGACAGCGATAGGCAAGAAAGTTAGTCGCCGTGTTTAACTGACAGCTGTTTAAAGGTACATGCCAACATCAAACACAAAGCGTTAATGATATCGATTAACTACTGACTAGTAACTACGCACAATGCTAAAAACGTGACGTTCGTAGACACGTCGTGTTAAATAGGGCCTCCTGATCACGGTATCACGAGTGTCCGTGAACCATAACTGGTATGCTGGTATAGGTTTTATTAATACGCGCGGGAGGAAAATGCTCGACCCGGCGACCCGAAGTGCGGGCGAAGGTCGGGCGGGCGTGTGTGGTGTGAGGCGTGAGCGGATAGCGGGTAAGGACTTACAGAAGCAAAACATTGAAGAATGGATTTAAAGAGGTTGTTGTATGTCTAAATTATAGCTTATGTATTCCACGCATGTGCGCTGTATTTAGCATTATAATTAATGACGAGCTTTTTTTTATGGTCGTTATTTATTTATTTTTAGCTTATTTACACACACGTATTTATTTACATGATTTAAAAACTAACAGACTTAAAATAGTAATAATAATATGTACAAGTGTATAAATTGTACATATTATTATTATTTTCAATTATATTATCACTTTTTTGATGCCCTATGATGGTTTCCTCATAGAAAACAATTTTCAGAAACAATTATAGGGCATCAAAAAATTCGTACGTTTCGTCAACAGGAAAAATGCCCAAAAGGCTGGCAGCATTACCACGTTGCATGGCAATTGCTGTCAGCTGTCAGCTAAGTGGCATAGCTTAAGCCATTTAGCTTTGCTACAAAGGAAGTTCTTTAATCGTCCAAAATGAAACGTTGATTCCACGCGAATTATTGTGAAAACTGTGGCACGTTCTCTACTTTACATAAACTTATATCGTGGATTTTAGTCTACGCCAGCGGTCAAGTGACCGCTATTGTAAAAGTTACAGTAACTGTAATATCTGTGATTGAACATTGTCGTTGGAAAACAACAACGAATCGTACTTACGACATACTATTGAAACGCCTAGCCCTCGGACCAAGCGTAACAGCAATAAAACCTACGCGGAAGACAATTATTATCATCAAAGTTCATATTTAATTACAAAATGTAACGTTTTTTTCGCTGTCGCTTCCACCATTGTGACCACAGTTTATCGTTCATTGCGAGGTATGACCACCAACGTCACAGATTTGCATGTTGACGTGTATAAATATTAACATAGTACTTGTAGCGAAACTGGGCTAGTGTTGATTGGATCAAAAGATCACGGGTTCAAAGCCTGCATAGTTGAACTGTTGAACCACACCTAGAGCAAGTTACTATGTGTTAGTAAGTTGCTAGATATTGCCGCAATCGTTGGTAGTTTTAGTTTGTTTTTATCTTAATCTTATTTCTAGGTAGAGAACTGATAAATATTCGGAAGATCTTTTGAAGCGTTTCCAAAGTGAAGACTGAAATTTTTATACGGCACTAAGTTGTTCTCTACCTACATACCTATTCTTTGTCAGTATCATTTTGTTTAGCAGTCGCACTGTGATGATGATCGCTCTAGCTCATTAGTGTCACTTTTTAGAGCAGTGGTCGCTCGACTAAAAAAAAAAAAAACAAAAAAAAACTTAAAAAACTTCGTGAGAAAACCGGCATGTCCTAGAACTAAACATTTAAAGACATATGGCATCTACCAACCCGCACTGGGCGCGCGTGGTAGATTACAGCCCACCCCGTCTCGAAGAGACGAGGCCAGTATCCCACCAGTGGGAACATTATAGGGTAATTAGGCACTTCTTACTGCACATACAGTAACCGGCTTTTCTTCCATTATTTTCAGGGCACCGTTTTCTCCGTTTCATCAATACGCTAAGCCAATCGCTTATACCTCACTCATCACACTCAACTGCGGATGCGCTTGCGATGCACTTCGCTATTATGTAACGCAGTAAAATATGTCAATGGTGATGCTAGTCGCGACAGCAATAGCGTATCAGCATCGCGACAATGGTGATGCTAGTTGTGTACGCGGCCTTAACCCGGTCGGGTCGTCTGTAGCTGCCATTACGACTGGCCCGACCCGTTTGATTTTATGCTTATATTTAATGTTGTAGTAAAGATTATATCTATAGGCTATAAGTATGGAGGATAGTCTGTCTGGGTGGTTGTTCGAAGATAAGGTTTTAAGGGCATAGTGATTGGTAATTGGTATGTGTTGATGGCTTCATTGGTATAGCAATGAAGCAATCAAGCACACCATATTCTTTTTATACCTTCATTAATTAGATATCCTGTCCAACGTGTCCTGTTTTCTGCACGTTACAGGCACTGATGGACACTACCGAAGGCGCTCGTAGACAAATTATGTGCTGACTCAATTTTGATTTCCATCGACATGCTAGGAGAAGAGATAATTAGATAGGAAACAGTTGTTTTCATTGATGATAGCGTTAATAGTCATTGTTTCAGGTTAGATCCGTAAATTCTTCTAAGTGTCTACGGTACCCCGTTTCATACATAAGTACCTGGGCGACTCTGGTGAAAATAGAGAATGCTCATTTCACGTAGTGTAGGATAGTTCATACTAATTCCATGCTGCCACGATAGCAGGTAGGTACTTACTAATTCCATGCTGTCATGTCTGTCAATTATTGTCAATACTCAAATGTCAAATAAGTATTCTTAGGTAGCCATCTTGTTCTAAACTTTGGGCGACCGAGCTCTGCTCGGGTGAAAATACGGAGAAAAATAATTTTCCCAGATATGAGACCTAGCTAGATCGACTTTTCGTTCCCGTAAACCCCTATATTGCAACTTTCATCGAAATCGTTAGAGCCGTTTTCGAGAACGTGATTAACCCCGTACGTATTCGCCACACGAACGGCGCATTTGTCAATGTTCACCAGTTCTTCCCTCTTTATGCCTACTCCAGATGATGAAACAAACATGAAAAATGAGGTAATTTTTAAAATGAATTCTGATAACAGAATTCATTGCAAAAATGACCTCATTTTTTTAATAAAAATCTCTGAAAGCGGCCTTATCAATCGTTTTAATGGGTAATGCCTCATTTATCAGTCACTATGAAGGTCGGTCGTGGTCACCTTTGAGGAAAATATTTACACCTACATTATTTGTGTTTATTTAATGATGATTAGCGCAAAATGACAAGTTTTTATAGAGTTTGTTCTGAGTGTTGACTCGGATTATGATCGCCGTTGTTTGAGGGTAATTAAGTTTTTTTCTCTTCTTCAGAATGCCTCGGCAGTGGTGGCGAGTGTAACTGCTTGACAAACGTGGGGTCTTGGACTTCATTCCCAAGCCAGGCAGTGTTAAGGCATTCTCAGCCGCAGTACAGAGACTCGGTTAGTGGCTAATAAGACGCGCTCACCTATTTAACTATAGCTTATTAGATGGGACAATTTTGGTGAATTAACATCGCAGCCTATCCTTTCGAGGAATATCTATTGATTTATTTGGTCAGCCAACAATTGTTTACACAATACGTTAAAAAAAAAACCTTCATAGTATAGGTTACTTTTATAAGTGCAACAATTACTTACAGGATACCACAACATGCATCATTTATGGTTTGACGTAATATTACAAAGCCAAAAAAAGGATATTTACAATTCAATTTTTAAATAATTTTTGGTAATTCATGCGTAACAATAATAATAACAAAAAATTCATTCTAAATATTGAAATTTAAAAAAAACAGATTGATAACATTTAGATTTACAAATTAGGCGTTACGCAACACAACTATTTTTTTACGCTTCTGTTGGAAGGGAGTCTAAACCCTACAAATGCCGCGCCTACACTAAAGAAAACGTCTTCAACCGAGGAATGTTTCCATAAGGTGGTTATCAATAGGAAATGGCAACCACACCTCAGCCCACCTCACGGAGCCTACCTACTCCATGTGAGGTCGAAGTTAAGCTGATGCTAAGGCTAGTCGGATAGAAGCGATTAATAATCGTCATGCGATTAGTCGGCCATGACAGTTTTTTTAAATATTATTCGAGGAGACTATAGAGCACTGAAATAATGATGAATTGATATCCTAATAGTATTTTCCGATTCTCACTATGCATAGTTAAAGTATGCTATATTACAAATGCCCTAACTAACTAGTTAGCGTTTACAGAAGGTATGCATGGCATAGCATAATGCATGTATACCTTCCGTATACACTTACATAATATTACCACCCTGAAACTTTCCCGATACAAGCAATGGACGTATGCACATTGCAGAACATAAAGTCCGAGTTTTCCCACGATTCATCTTTGATTTCCTTTGTTATGTCATTGCTTTAACCATAACTGAACACTGAACTGACCTAAAGCTAAGAAACCAGTCCGCAAAGCTCTACGAATAACAACAATATAACCAGTACTCACTATGCAAATCCTCGTTTAGTGATTTTATCTGTTTACACATACCTAGCTATTTACATATTTTTTCTGCAACAAATCCTACTAATTAACCTAAGTCACACGTCCATTTACTCATCAAACTTGTATGTAAAGTTAAATACAGGAATTATACACAAGCACGCATCACCGGGCTAAACACGGTGCGACAATTCGTGCGGCAAATCTGTGCGACTGTCGCGACAAAGGGTTCAAGTACTAGGTGGGTTAGGCGATAGGTTGCCGCTGTTTACGAGCGACTCGTTACACGGACATGTTTATTCGGACGCCCACGAATTACCCCACGCGTGGCTCGTGCCGGGTTGAGGTGCAAGTTAGAAGCGGCGTGTGAATGGGTGGTTTTATGGGTGATGATAAGATGTCGTGAATTCGTGACGTGTTTTTGATATCTTACTAGCGATTTATTAATGTAATTTGTCAATTTTAAGATATTCTATTGTTTAGATGTCTGCTTCACTTCGGTATATGAACTCTTCAAAGTTTTTTATTTTCAGTAAGAAATAAAAAGAACGAAATAACCGTCAAATGTATGTATTAACTCATATTACCTCCTGTATTTATTATGAACTGAACTCATTCATCCAAATCATTTTCGCTGTCAGTACTTACAAAAAATACAAATAAAGGTATCAACAAAAGTAAACTGCCCACTGTGACAAAAACATAAAAAACACAGTAAGATTTCTTATCTGCTCCACTATTTTACCATTCATAAAAGCCCAAACAATGCGCTCTATTGAGCCGTCATCACCCACGCAATCAAAAATCATCCAAGTGTCAAATTGCATAGACAATCTTATCTCGAACACTTGGACCACCATAGAGTCCGGTACACAAATACCATAAACAATGCTAATATAGTAATCTAAATTCATCCTAACACTACGAAGGTTTTCTTATTTATAAAGTTGACATAAAACCGTCTAAATACAACTTAATACTGGAAGGCTTTTGTGGAAGCTACGTGTGGGTCCGGCCTTAAAAATGTGTGTGTATGTCTGTCCCGATTGTGCGGGAACGTCGGGATCGATTTGAATGAAGTTTAGTATTGTGGATCGAGGGATTATGGTGTAAGCTGGGGAATATGTATGTATTATTGTAAAATTATGCTTAAAGGCTGGAGATATGTCAATATTTTGTGTTGAAGTTATGCAAAGAGGGACTCATCAGTGTCTTATTTTGATATTACTAGCTTTCGCCCGCGGCTTCGCCCGCGTGGAGGTCAGAAATTATCCCACGGGAACGTACTACCGGGATAAAAGTATCCTATGAGTTAATCCAGATTATAAACTATCTGTGTGTAGCAGTGAGCGGATTAGGTTTTTTTTTTTATAGGCAAGAAATCTATCTTGTATTAGCAAATAAGGCTATTATTCTAAAACCTCTAATAATAGACAACAACCATGAGTAACAGAAAAACTAATAAAGGAAAAAAAAAGATTTTCCCTACGATAGAATACAACAAAGGTCAATACTAAAGAGCACAAGCATAACACCATTTACCTAATACCACGTAGTTTCTAATTAACAGCTCTATGCAATTTTCCACAAGAAGCAAAAAGAGCATTACTGAATCATCTCCAAGCATTTAACGCAGTTTGTTTCCTTTTGCAGAGATAAGCACGGAAAATAACTGGAATGCCTTCATTAAAAATAAAATTACACGAACGATTGAAATTGCTTACAAACACGGGCTGAAACGCCTAAAAAGAAACATAGCGATAAGAATTGAAAACAAAACATTTTTCAGGCAAGGAATTTTCAGCTTTAGTTCTCACATTTTAAAGTGTATAGTTGGATTCAGGTGTGAGGTAGTTAGGTCATTGTGTTTCAGGTACAGGTTAGTAAAGGGGTCATGTGATAAGCGTCAGTTACAAAGGTTATGTGGAAATTTGAAAAACCAGGAAATGTTAAATGTGTTAATTAAATTATTTATCGTGATGGAGTGTTTTTAGTGTACTTTGATTATGAAGTCGTTCATAAGGCAAGTTTATAATATAGAGTATTTATGTGTGGCATATTTTAAATTTGATTGGTTTCTAACTGAAAACATTACTGGACTTAATAATAGGTAATTATTGTAGGAGATGGATAACGGTCCCATACAAGTTTGGCCCAGAAACGAACACAAATAAAATAAAATGCATTATGAAGCTTTAACAGTGTTTCATAGCCCTGTATTTTTTTTTCGCCTTAAAGATTTGCGAAGGGACATACGACCTGTCAAATTCTGTTTAGTAAACTTTATGGTATATCATAACATAACGTCACACCTGTAATACCTGAAGGGTTAGGCAGAGGTGTACCTATAGTACACCCAAATTTCGCCAGTCATGTTTAAGTCCCATGTAATACAGGGTTTTTTTTTTTTTTGAGGGTGGGATATCATCAAATGACTACTCTCGCTCTGGGCGGAGCGAGAGGGCGTGTCAGACTTTTACTGACTAAAACCCACCCGTGTTCCTTCCGTTGCCCGTGTGCCGGGGCCGCGATATCCCTTTCGGACAAACCCGCAACCCCAGCAGGGTAGGGGCCGAGCCTACTGTCATCATTATGGTATAGGTAAGTGCTTAAGTATTAATAAAAAAATTACAAGTTTGTATTTTGTTCCACTGTACGGCAAGTCCCGAACTCACACAGAAAACCATACTTTTAACTGATAAGAAAATATTTTGTGATGGCAAAGATATCTAGACAGCATTCAGACCTTATGTAAATCAAGATAAGCGTCTAGACTTTTTATGTAAAATACTGAAAGTACCTACTTCTTAGCACCGATATCGTATGGGTACTTTCCTCCTTGTCTTCTGCACTTGTAATGATAAATATATCGACACTATTTCACTTTTAAAGGGTACAACTTAATTTACGCAACCATCTGACCGCACCCTGTCTCTTCTAGTTTGAGAGACAGGGTTTATATTTTGTCATATAGATTTTGTAGCCTTTCAACGTTTGTACAAACAATTATGTATAAGTTTAGTATATCTACTACTATGTTCAACCTGTGTCTATGTACTCGTAGTATTTTTGGATAAATAACATTATTTATCTATTTACTCTTGTACTCTGGTTCGTACGGTTTTTACGACTTGACAACATAGAGATTTCTTTATTTTATGTAAGTTTAATACTCAGGTATGTGTAATACAAATAAACCGTCCGGCATAAATTCTCTAAATTGTTAGTAACTACATCAAAATTAATTTCGTAGTTTATAAGAAAAACGCGAGGCTAGAAGCCCACTAACTCATACAAAAAACAAAACCTTTACTTCTCTCTCTTTTGAAGGACGCTTTTTCATTTTTAGGGTTCTGTACCCGAAGGTTGCAAACGGAACCCTTTTATTAAACCTCCGCTGTCCGTCTGTTTGTCAGCGGGGTATATCTCATGAACCCTAATAGGTAGACAGTTCAATTTTTTTTATCTTTATTGCCTATTAACAACAAACAATAAAAATCCCCATACAAGAATCGTGTTTTTTTCGGCGTTTTGTACTACATTTTTGAATGGTGGACGATTCGCACTTGGCCGGTTTTTCTGTTTATTTTAGCTAATTGATTCACATAACACTCACATTTTCTAATACATTCGAGTATTCCCCATTTTGCTCCCACAGTTGGACAACGTTTCTTGGCATTTTCCCACGAGTTTATCGCGATGACACGCGGTGACACGCGGTGACACGCGGTGACACGCGGTGACACGCGGTGACACACCGTCCATCACTATCATTTGACACTAAAATATTATTTGCACGTTTTCACTTCATGTCTCCAACGAAATCATAATAATATCTAGCTAATACAATATTTATAATGGCGTAATGAATGATTTACTGAAAATTCATTTTTGTTTGTGTTACTGTTTTGTAAAACAGAGGAGCTCGTGGCTAAGTAATAACAGCCGCACGGGTCGATAAATCAGGTTAAGCTACGCTTGCCGCAGTTGGTCCGTGGATGGGTGATCATCTTTACATACCGAGACTCCTCCGTGTCTCGGAAAGCACATTAAGCCGTTGGTCCCGGATGTCATTCGTGGATCTTTGACAGTCGTTACAGGTCGTCAGAAGCCCGAAAGTCTTACAACCAGTCTTACTAAGGGGTATCGTATTACCCAGTTACTGGGTTGTGGAACTCAGATAGGCAGTCGCTCCATGTAAAATACTGGTATTCAGCTGCATCCGATTACACAGGAAGCCGACCCCAACATTGGTGGGAAAAGGCTAGGCAGATTGATTGTTTTGTAAAACGGAATCTGTTGTAGGTATATTGTTGTATTTTAGCGTAGGGACCAGTAGTTGATAAGGGCGAAAAAAAATTGATCGTAAAAGCTTATTACCCCCTCCCAACTTTGCACGGTGTTTACTAAATGTCCTTCCTTTGGAGATCTCCTTACTAAATGTAAGTTTAATATTAATGTATTATACTTACTCATAAACCTTCCGAAATCAATTCTTTAGATGATGGTGAAAACCATAACAAAATCCTTTGCAAAGTTAAAGAGAACAACGCGGTCACAGGTAGACACGAAAAGCGACTATAATTTATATTAAAAATATGTTACTAGCTAGTAATACTACAAATATAAGTCAAAACCTTTTTATTCTCATATACTGTAACTAAAATTACTTCTCTAACCCCTAAGAACAGAACATATACATGCTACTCGTCATGGTCATATGAATACTTTAAAAAACAATTAAAACAAAAACAAAAAACAAAGTATTTCCAATAAGAAACAATATATCTGTGCAATTAGTTTCGAAGAGGTCGCGCGGACATACGTTGGCCTCCGCCAATGTCAATTATCACAATAGCCAAGTGTTTGACAAAAGAACACAGCCTGTATGTAAGCTGTATATATTGTTGGAAATATGTAGGGTACGCATATTAACGCAAATGTAAGAATTTTATTATGAAGTAAAATTTATAAAAAAACATGTTGTATTTGCCACCTCGTCAGTGAGATTATGACAATCCTGTTTTGTTTTCAATGCACTGATATACTTTTTTTTTTTTTAAATACTTCGGTAACATGTACTTTTTTTCGTACATTATTAATCCGATTTGTGTACTGGATGTATATTAACCGGAATTGAGCTACACGATTACTGACAAAAGCGTGCACTGACTGAACAGGTCCACTCAAATCTGTGTGGTCCTTTTCTCAAAAGACCATTTCAGACATTAATCTACATGGTCCTCTTAAGGCTTGACCAAGATTATGTCTGGACTTTAAAAGAGACTTTGACCCCTGTGTTTGTTTCGCTATTACTTCTCAGGGGTACTCAGATGGGAATTGAAAGGGGACGATTCGCACGATCGTGCGAATAATTTTCGTGCGAATCGACTACTAACCCGAAATATCGACTCCATCTAGCTTATTTTTTTAAAAGTGATTCCTCTATCGTATTTACAGAATAAACAATTTCATTCCATTTGCGTTTCAGCCGATCAAAGTAAATTCAGTCAGTTCTCATTATTTTTATTATTCTATATTCATCACCACAACAGCCGGAGAGCGCAATTAAGACAAATATTAACTTAGATGAGGTTCGTAGCCTTCGGCGCGAGAGCAAGGTCGGAGCACGTCGCCGTGTGTCACAACCTATTGTGTACCAGGTAGCCATAACTTTTGTTAGTAGGTATTTACGTCTCATGGCGAAAATGAGTGGGCTGAGACCTTTGTAGTTTTTGAAGGCAGGTAGATAAGAATTCTACTTGTGTCACGTAATCATTTGTAAATAATACAGCTTTTGGTCAAAATAATAATAAATATTTTGAACCTAATGGAAATGTTAGGAAGTTCTACTATCTGGAGACTTTATCCTCCACGCCCGCCTATCCTTACCCTATGTTTTTTTTATTTACAAAGGCATGTAAAGTTTATGGGACTTACATTATATCTTGAACTTAACTAAAAAACTATTTAACGACAGACCCAGGAGAAGACGGCGAGACGAGCTTGACGCCTAAAGACAGGATTGGTCCACACTAGCTCACGACAGAGAGGAGTGGAAAGGAGAAATGGGGGCCTTTACCCTGCAGTGGGAAAACACAGCCTATAAATAAATAAAATTAAAATAAATTCAAACCCATAATTTATCATAGAGGTCCTAAATAAAATCATACCATATTTAGGTTTGTCAACGTAACTTTTGAAACTGGGAAACAATAATAACAATAACATTGTCGGAACAGACCAAAACCAAGGTTTCCGTAATGTTTCCGGCTTATATTTTGATATAATTATATCAAAAGACTATAAATAATATTTAAACAAGATCGGCCTTCGCTCATTACTGAACCGTATTTGGGGCAAATTTATACTACCGTGTCAACATCGCTTTGTAAATTACCTACCACATTTTGCGGAACTGAAAGAATTTAAAAACTTTTTATTTATTTAAATATATGTAAATAAATAAAAAGTCTTTAAATTACTTACACACACACACACACACACACATACAGCGTGTAAAAACAAAAATCCTGTCCAATCGGACAGAGTTTTTGTTTTTACACATTTACGTTACACCCTCACGAATCCCTGAGTGTGTTGTTAGGTATCGTACTGAGAATCTATTTATGTGGTAATTTTCAAAAAACGAAAAAATAAAAATCGCCACGTTTTTTTTTCAATGGGGTATGGAAGTATGGGAGTATGTTACCGGGTTAGTACATGGGGTGCGGGCGGCTGCCGTATAGCGGGTGCCTTAAAGTCATAACTTATGATCTCTGTTGAAAATTTGGTAATTTTTAATGGATTTGGGATAATTTTGGAACTAAAAATGTGAATTTGAAATAGCAATATAACTTTGTTATTTGTAATAATGATAAGATTTTTTATTAGTTTTTGGTAATGTTATTGCAGTACCTATGTGCCGCTTTCGGATCGGACACGTTTTTTTTTACATATTGTATAAAAGAAAGGGCAAGAGCTCATTGGGCATCAAAAAATTCGTCCACATCGCTGTCAGGAGAAAAATGCCCAAAAGGCTAAAAACTAAATTTTAAAAATATCCGTCAGGGGTTTATAAAAACTTCTTATTCCTCCATTCAAATCTTGAAAGGGTTTAGGTTTTCAAGAGATTTTTCATATTAGGTACATCGGCCTCGATAGCAACATTTCTGGTTAACAACTCTTTTTAGCACACCATGAATTATTTTGTGTAGTTGAAGGATAAAAATAAAGTATTTGTCTTTCAATTCCTATGCTATAATATTTCATGAATTGGTCGAAAGCATTTTCAGAGTAGGATTTTATGAGGTACTAGCTTCCGGCAGAAGCGTTGCCCGCGTGATATATTTATACACTATAGCCTATGTTACTCAATGATAAATAGCATTCAACTGATGTAAGATTGTGTTATTATTATTTTTTTCTAAAACTCAACGCTGATGCTCTGTCTCGCATAGGGTCGCAGCATTATGCTGAGCGATGGCGTTTTTGCGTGGATGTGACGCATATATTCCCCAAATTGTTCTTTTTTTGTAAACGTATTTTAAACTCAAAAACTACTGGACCGATTGTAGAAAGAAAGAAAGAAAATACGTTTATTTTCTTTCTTTCTTTCTACAATCGGTCCAGTAGTTTTTGAGTTTATTTATTACAAACATACAAAAATACAAATGTTTCTTATTAAGAATATTTTTTTTGGTTTTGTTTGTGGAGAATATTTTTATTTTATTTTTTTGTTTGTTTGTTTTATTTAGTCTTATCGAGAGGTAGTCATAACGCTTCTAGCCCAATAATTCTAGGAGTCTCATGTGTCTGTTATTCATTGGCAATGGACATTGGCTGGTGACCCTAATTAGCTGACAAATACCGGTCATTTAATGTTGCCACATTTAAACAAATTTCTCAATGATTTAATAGATAAACTTAAAACCAATTTTGACATTTATGTACCTAATTAACTTTTTAATTAAACATTTATTAGTTGATAATAAGCGCGGTCAGCGGATGTTACAACAGAATATTAGAGAATATTATGTTGATTCTTAGTCAGAATCGTTAGGCAGGAGTTTGTACAAATGTCAGTGTCAACCACATTGGCAGGGCAGCTCAAATTGACGGCGCACGAGTCACCTTAGTCATATGACATGTAAATGTTCGTTAGTTATTGAGCTCTTAAGTTTAAAGGTTGTTCGTCATGTCACAGTCCTGCTATGATTTCTGTGGCAGTCTAAACTATTCACAGTGAAAAGTGTGATGCGTTTTTGAACTGAAGAATTTGTTTGTTTGAACGCGCTAATTTCTGAAACTACCAGTCGGTTTTGAAAAAATATTTTTATATTTGATATCCCAATTATTATTTTTTGTTTTTTTATATTTAACATCACGCTAGGACCGTAAGGAGCTAAGCAAAAAAAAAGTCTTTCTTTCTTTTCTTTCTTTTTTCTTTTCTTTTAAAAACGTTGCCCCACACTAAGAATTTCTTCTTGTATCGTGGGTGCGTTTACAAGCATAGAAACTCACATACACTAACACCCAGACCCGGAACAACTACTTGCAGATCATACAAATATTTGTTCCGTGCGGGGATCGAACCCGCGACACGTTGCGCAGCAGTCGATCGCTCAGCCACTGCGCCAACCGTGTCTAAAGAAAGAAGGCTAGGCGAAAACGAAGTACCTAAGGGCTCCCACACAAAACTGCGATGCGATGCGTTACGACACCGTATCGCTTGTTCTTAGAGGAGCTTTGTTATTTAGGAGCTCGCAGATTTTTTCAATGCGATGCGAATTCGCATTTTTGTGTGGGAGCCCTAAAAGCGTGGACGGGCGATACGATGCGATGAGGTGGGTAGGGAAAAAGAAATTGCAAGTCGCGCAAGTCGCGGGCAGAAGCTAGTATTTTATATTTGGTTGGCACGCAATTAAACTTATTATGTGAAAATCCGGGAAAAGCTGGTGTGATGAAGTGTGTTGTGTTATGTTAGAAAATATACACAAACAATATGAATTTTTATTTATGTAGGTACACAAGTAAACGACCTTTGACCCCTTTGAGCATTACCACCATAAAACTATCAAGTTCATACCCATAGATGTAGTTAAAACCATGTGCATACCTAATATGAACCTTCCTGAAATAGCTCGAGTAGGTAATTTAATTACACAGTGTTACCGCAGCATGTCAAATCACTATACGTGACGTCAGTGTCATTGCTTGTCATTTGCACACATATATAACTACAGACACGCAAATAACATGTCAATGTGTGTGTGAGTGATTAAAAAACGAAAAAAGTGAAACACAAATCACACTTGAAAACAAAATCTATCGTTTTCAGATTCTACCTACCTACGAGTACTTAAATGTCCGTGACGCTGTCTACATAATGTCGTTTAAATTATTGAGTAAGTATTAGGAGCTAATTTTTTTTAATAAAAAGGCTAGTAATGAAAACGGTAGGGAGTATTTAAAATTCGGAACTGAAGTTTTAGCAAAATAACGCCCGGTAGCTGATTACAAAACAACAAACAGGCTTCTAAAACACAATTGTTTTACATAAAAATAAAACAAACTTAAACACAAGTCATTTTTTTTTTCCACTAATAAATTAACTAACTCCCTACAAAAACACCACAAGATCAAACAGCCACAATGGATTGAGGCCCACAACGATATTTTTCAATGTAATCTTTTTTAAAGAACCATAAATAAACTAAACGTACTGTCAAAAGGACACAAGGAATTATTAGTTCGATGGCTAAGGTTATAGGAGTCACAGAGGTCGTATGCGCGTACGCACCGCAAAAACGTTGGAAATCAATGTAACGTAGGTGTTGTGCCATGTTGGACGACTGCTTTAGTTTTAAATTGGGATTTTTTTGACTATACTATAGTGAAAAAAAAATGTGGATCAAAATGTTGTTATCCTACTCTATTTAGGTAATGATAAAATTTAGTCATGTTATATCGGACGTCGCCACCGGGGCAGGCCTAGAAAGCGCTGGTGCGACGATTTGGACTCGTTCTTGACAAATTGGCCGGAGAAGGCACAACACAAGGAAGTCTGGAAAAATATGGGGGAGACCTTTGCCCAGCAGTGGGACAATATAGGTTAGCAAAAAAAAAAAAAAAACGAATATCAACCTGCCAAAAAAAATTACTTATCTGAATATTCCTAAACGTACCCGATTTATTTACTCTTTATGTACAGACACGAGCGCTAATATATATCCACTTAGCAATATTCAAAAGCGATTTTCTCGCGGAATATTGACTTCAACTTTGCCTATTTCATATTAATATGGGTTCCAAAATACTATATTCGTAACAAGATAAAATAACAATCAACAAAGTAGGAGCAAATCACTTTTAAAAGTTGCTAAGTGTATACATATTGGTGCTCGTGACTGTACTACTTAAGTGTTAATAAATGAGATTTCTCACATTTTTATCAGAAAATATAAACCACAAAGTTATGACAGACAGATTATATATCAATAACCGTGCTTACTTCAACAAAAACTAGCGTTGCACTTTATATCAGAAATAAATCAATTATAATTTTCATTTTCAATCAATTGGCATTAGTGCCAGTATCAATTTAGCCTCCACTCGGTTCACACGTGGCCACGTGGCCTATCATTATTTATGGCAGCTACCTCATAATTGTATATTTTATGTCTGTATGTATTTTTGCGCGTAACTCGAGAATTGCTAGCCCGTCTCGCTTGCAATTTGTGCGAATTATACATAGGCTTATTTGTTTATATTTTTAATTATCGTTTAGTGTTTTTAAGTTGTATTGCTTAATCACGATTCAAGATAATGTTATTTTTTTGTAGGTATGTATTATTACGTACTTGCGTTTTTGTGTACCTATATATCATGATTAAAAATAATTGAGCAACAAAATTACTTTTTACGGAACTTTTACTTTTTTTTATAGAAAAAAATTGCATATAAAAATAAAAGTATCCAACATTTTATGCAAATACTAAGATAATTACATAAAACAGGCACATATTTACAATTAAATAGAAAAATCGTGCAGCAATTTCACTTTCAAATCTTATGGTAGGTACAGAAATCGTGAAACAATTACCAATACACTTGCGGCCACAATTACTGGCACATTTTTTATTAGCTCCATTTATTAGTACGTTTGACCCGCAGTGAGAGAGCAGGGTTACGTTGACAAGGTCAAGACACAAAGGTGTTGCTGTCATTTGTCAAGCTGTGCTCGCCGATAATTACCTGTCAGTGTTCACATGATGGCGAATTAATGGCTGTAATTAAATGAGGAGACATAAGTTAATGAGGTTAGGTTACTACCGGCTTTCTCTTTATACACATCTGATTTTTAAAAGAAAATAATTTTATCTAGGAGACTTGCATGTCTAGGTTTATTTGTTATAGTTTTTAGAAGCATATTTGTAGTCGGAATAAACGTGGCAAATTTGACGACACGGTTGGCGCAGTGGCTGAGCGATCGACTGCTGCGCAACGTGTCGCGGGTTCGATCCCCGCACGGAACAAATATTTGTATGATCTGCAAGTAGTTGTTCCGAGTCTGGGTGTTAGTGTATGTGAGTTTCTATGTTTGTAAACGCACCCACGATACAAGAAGAAACTCTTAGTGTGGGGCAAAGTTTAAAAAATATAAAAAAAATAATGTAAAATTTCTCGAGATTTTTCAATAGTTAGTAGAAAACTATGATTGAAGCCATTCAATCAATCTGCCTAGCCTTTTCTCAACTATGGTCGGCTTCCAGTCTAACCGGATGCAGCTGAATACCAGTATTTTTGAAGCCATTATTGAAACGTTATTTAACGGGTATAATTTACGCTACTAAACCATTTTAATCTTTATTTATAAATCAATTACATTATTTTTATGTTATACGTTGACCGTTTTGAAATAAATAACCCTGCTTTGACCTACGCCGCGATTTGAAACAAAAATAAAATTAATTAATTTTTATTTTATGTCTGTAGTTACACTTCACCTCGGCCACAAGTGTGTGAACTGTGAGTGACATAGATTTTCCGTCAATTAATTATTTCTTGAGCAATTTACTAGAGTGACATTAATAATACCGTTTTATTTTGTAATAAATAACGTTACTATACATTTTAGAACCGGTTAAAAGTTTGTAAGAAAAAATATACAAAAAAGGTAAAAATAAAGACATAAAAACCTGCCAAGAGCGAATCGGTCTCGCATACGAAGGGAAAGGAATTCCGTACCTCCGTAATTTTTTTTTTTTTTTTTATACTTCAGTACAAAGAACAGATTTCTTGTATATTTTTATTGTTTTATGAGCGGCAATAGAAATACACAATCTGTGAAAATTTTTACTGTCTACCTATTACGGTTCATGAGATACAGCCCGCCGACAGACGGACGGACGGACGCACAACGGAGGCTTAGAATAGGGTCCCGTTTGGCACCCTTCGAGTACGGAACCTTAAAAATAATTTATAAGATATTGCCAGATATGAGAAATCATAACATTTTTAGCTGTAAGTAGGTACAAAGTTGGCTAGAGTATGAGTAAGTAGGTATCTATCTAACGAGTTTCATTGCCTGCAGAATATTTTTTTTTTAAATGTTTCATTCAGCCGTAGTTCAGAATAATCAGTTAATTTTCGAGAATTTTTCATGAATATTCAGAAAAATACGGGCGGTCACATGCCCATGGGCGACATTGTATATGTTACGTCTTCATTGCTTTCTGTACTTAGGCGACCTTTACCTAGGGGTTGCACCAATCTGACAATATAAAATGACAGAAAATAAAAAAACCTAAACTCCATAGTTTTAGGTTTCAGCTGCATTACATGTGTATCTTTTTTATAAGATGCTATTTGTTGTTCTAACAGTTTTCTTTGAAAGTTTCTCTACTAAGTTTCTAAGATCTAACCTAACCCTTCCGGTAGTACAAACATCTACCATTTAACTTTTATGTAGTTTTCCTCTTTTATTACCTCAAGTTATCAGCTGTGAATAATCAGTAGAAGTTGTACCTATTACCAATGAATCCATTTCACCAGCCCAACTAACGATCAATTTGATTCTTATTCGTTACCCACAAATTTATCACTCGCACTAAAACTTAGGCAAGGTTTTACCTAATTAAGATTTGCAGAATTACCTATGAGATAAGTGATCGGTTAGTTTTAGTGGTACTTTAGATTTTATGCTTGTAAATAGTAAGTATTCACTGTGCATCGAAACTTTCAGGGATAATTAATGATGTGTGATGACTTGATGAGATTTTGAAAATAGGATTACGGTTCCTATTCTGTCAAATGAGCCACGCGCCAAATGACCTTTGTATAGTTTGATGTATATTTCACCCATTTTGTGTCAACCCTATGAAAATTGCATTTGTGCAGCAGCTCACTTTCTCTGATATAAACGGTATTTCACTAATGCGATCGTTTCTGGCGGCAGTTCCATTATCAGCACTTTGTAGTAGGACCAATGATAATAGTGTAGAGCCTGCACTCACAGGGTCAATACTGCTACTTCTAGACATATCCCTTTAGAACTGCAGTCTTATAAATAATAAAGTGCATTGTTCTTTAGGCCAATGAGCTTTATTATATATAAGTGCAGTTAAAATTAACAGCGCAAATAGGTCTTTCCGTTGGATAGCCTCTAGCAGGAATGTCCATGGACTGACTGAATGGCTAAGTACTAGCTAAGCTTTGGACAATGGTATGAGTTATTATTTATAATTATTTAACACACTGATGAATGCAATGTTTTCATTTTCCTTTTTTTTAAGATCGCTTTTCTTTATTTTTCAGTTTTACAAATAGGGGTTATTAATACACGTTGCGTAATAATAGAAGACGTCTAAACCTCAAAAATTTAAAGGTGAAACCGACGTTAATCATTACTTAATTTTGAGTAGCGTTTAAAAATAAACCCCATCAAAGCCATCTACTTGATTTCATTTTTCAAACTTCCTTTCTGTTTCAAATTCCATGTACTACAGCTAAATTAATATTCTAATGAATATACTAACATAGCTGACAAGTCAATCAACACTAGGTGACTGCCCTTTCACCGGTGACATGCACCAAGCCTAATATCCGATAAGGTCACACCACACGATATTTGTTCTATTTGTTAACCAGCGCACGCGCACACCGCTTGTGGAATGTTACGTTTTCTCTGCGTAAGCGCGCATTATGCGCAAAGATAAATGTTGCTGATGTCGAATTGTTATGGGTTTAGAATTGGAGGCAGAACATACAAATAATACTAAAAAGCAATACTTTTCATCCTCATCGTATATTTAATCCGCGAGGGAGACGAATCTGTTACCCGTCGTACAGAAGCTCATCGCTGAGCCACTGCGACATTTCCTGATACCCTTGCAATGCTTCAGAATAGAAGGAGGAAAATGTTCACGAATCGACACTGATATAGAGGACGATAGCGAAGAACGAAGCAAGAAATATAAATAAATTATCACTTACTAGCTGCGCCCCGTGGTTTCTCCCGCATGTGTCTCGATCCTATGATAATATCGAGATAAAAAGTATCCAATGTCCTTACTCAGGTCATGGTCTATCCATGTGCTAAATTTCATCCAAAACCGTTCAGCCGTTTCAGCGTGAAAGCGTAACAAAATAAAACAGACAAACTTTCGCATTTATTTAGCTATGATAGTTAGAATGTTTACTCAAAGTATCACGTAAGATTAAATATCAAACATGGTAATAGCCCGTAATTATAGAATCTATTGAACGTAGGTTAGAGGCCATAGGTCTTATACACCTTGTCACATACTTATTATGAGAATTATTCTCTGTGTGTATTAAATTAATAATCTCCATAAAATTAATGAAGGTAATTCATATAAAAACAACAAGGAGGTGTGATCAGCAGCTCCGTAGGTCTCTTCCTCGGTAGCTATACAGGTTTATTGGTAATATGTCGGCAATCCATTAAGGGGACGTCTCCTACAGACGTCATTTGCAACCAAATTACGCCTTTTGACCTCTATGCAAATGTCATCCATTTTCAAGTAATTTGGCATTTTATTTTTGTCTGCCTGTCCGTCTGTGTCAGCGGGCTGTATCTTATGAACGATAATGGGTAGACAGTTGAAATTTTCACAGATTATGTATTTTTATTGCGGCTGTAACAACAAAAAAAAAAAAAAAAAAAAAACACGTCTCCTGTGGTGGGGACACAAGAGACGTGTTTATTATTTTTTTATTTGTTTTTTTACGTGTTTTTTCGGCTTTTAATGCCCGATCTTAATACGCAACAACCCTTCGTGTGGGAGTCCGACTCGCACTTGGCCGGTTTTTATACAATTCTTGTCAGATGTAGCTTCTTTTAGTTCTTCTTCCTTCCGCATTGTCAAAATCAAAGTATTTAGAATCAGTTCTAAATCTTGATTCTTCGCATTGCATTCTCAGCTGCGATGTATCTCTTTTATCATATGACATCTTTTATCCTACAAAGCCAGCAAAATAAGTAACGAAATAAACATTGTTTCGATATTTTCATGCATACTTACAAGAATTATCTAAGAAACTCGTTTTGTTTTGATACGTACAAATGTCAAATATGCAATAAAACATATTTTATGTGTCCTGCATGTAATGGTTTCCGCCAAGCAAATTACGTTTTAAACAAATTCATTAGCAATACGAAATATATCGTTGCCAAACATATTATTAGTACCGATGATCATAATCGATTTAAATTAATCGATCATAATAACTTACTAAATGAATCAATTAAAAATGTGTAAGATTATGATCTTAATTTGACACTAAGGTTTAAAATTGAGGTCAAATTTGTAGGATGAGCTGTATATATATACATGTGCAATAAAAAACATCTTTATTCTAGATATTTATTAATTTATTATGGCACAAACAACATTTTTTTTTTGTTTTTTTTTTAATGTTCTGATAATTAGGGCTTAAATATAGACTTATTCCTCAAAGAAGACTATTATGTAATTTTTTACATGACGCGAAACAAAAGAAACGAAAAAAAACAATCAAGCCATTTAGGCTCCAGAGCGTGCCAAAGAAATAGAAATACATACATACTCTCGAAAAACATTACCGTCCTTCTGGGTTAGTCGGGTAATAACAAGTGCTAGAAGCTCATTGAATCCTCATTGAATTCCCTTTTCAAATCATCAAGGGCTATCACGCCGTAATCAAGAGCTGCAACTGGTGCAACGCACTCCATGTCCACGTCCGCATCCAGGTGACACGACTAGTCGCTTCGTTACCGACCAATCGCGATTAAACGTCAATTAGACCCATTGTCGCACGATCCCCTCATAAATAACCTAACAGTCAATCCGCTGCAATCCGGTTCAATCTAGTTCGATCTAGTTGAGTTTGCTCGCGTTAACGACTTCGTATCCGACACCGCTGACACCCGGCGTCCTTAAGCGACGAACTGCTGTCTCATTTACTTCGTGAACGAAAAATTAATTGAGCTATGACTAAATTAAAGTATATTGTTACTGGGTGGAATGCGGCGGCCATTACAGGAGTGCCCCAGTTGATGGATTGTTTGAAATGGCGGAATAGATTTTGTATTGTGCCTGGTTTCCATGTCCATGGTTATCATCGTTAGGTACGGCAAATCTTGAATAACAAGGTAAATTATTACGCTCAATATCGTGGTTTACCTGTAAACAGGGTTTTTTTAATCAAAACTTCGGAAATCCATGAGCGAATAGGTACCTACTGCACCACGCACTGCAGACAAGACGAAGGAGGATTAAAAAAAAAATAGAAATACCTTATATTAGTGAACGTCATATTTATATAAATCACAACAGCTATTTATATAAATGTAAATCTGGGTGTACTATAGGTGCAACTCTAACCTTTCGGGAAACACCGGCGTGCCGTCACGTGAAGTTAAAATTTGTTACATAATGTACCTATTTTATTTTTAAAAGATTTCATTATTATTTTAATTCTGACTCTACTATCAAACGTTCTCCATAAAATCTTTATATATTTTTCCAATAAAAACTTTATGCCATCGTTGTACGTTTTGTAGAATACTAACATTTTAGGCAAAATAAGATCGTCGTAAACATTATGGGCTATAAAATCTAAGCGAAATGAACGAAATTATTTCGTTGAGAAAAACCCCAAAAAATATGAAGGTTTAAAGGTTGATTTGATTATAGAATTTAGTTTAAAGCCTATAAATTCACCATAAAAGTTTAATAGTTACAAAAAGAATTTGGTTCAAAGCCATTTATGTCATAAACTTAATAAAAATTGCTGTATAATCAGCTTATAAACAGAGTTTATTTAAGGATGCCTAAAAATTTAATCTGACACCTACGTATATGTTTTATACACATTATGTAAATCATACCTAATAATTACAAAATGTCAAATTCCAAATTCTGTTTTTTTTGTAGGGTTCATCTTTTGCCAAGCACGGCTTTTCCAGTAACCGTTTTTCATGTACTTAGTAGAGCTCAAAACAAAAGAAAAGCGTGTGCGGCTCCCGCTCCCGACCCGCTTCGCGCACGCTTTTCGTGTGCTGACATCCATATACATAATACAAGGAATTACAAGTAATACAAGCCCGCCGTACTCCCGTCCCGACCCGCGCCCGACACGCACCCGCTTTGTGTGTGTTTTGAGCTTAAATCATCTTCAAATCTAATCACTCGCATACACACAAACTCACGTCAAACATACGGAAGAAGAAAACAGCTAAATAAATAATCTCGACCAAACATTAACCTACCAAATATCATCACGAATACAACAATGAACAGACAATCTAAAAGCCTATATCAACGAAGACAGTATAAGAGAAACTATGTTTAGTTCAATGACCGTACGCAGTTTTGTGCAATGCGAGCAAAAGTTGCTTAGGTATTCTGGTCAGTTGCGCTTGCGTCGGTGACATGGCGACCTCGATCTGACCTGCTAGGTAAACGACCGGCTATATAGAGCATTATCGCAATAAGGACATTCTTGACGTAGTTGATTTGGAGGTTCGGACTACTGTCACGCTTTTTAATTTTGTTGATAAACTAAATTGACCAAGTTGTAGTGTTGACGCTTGAGTTTTTGTTTCGTGTCATGTATGTAAAGGAACTACGGCAGTGTCAGGTTTTGAATGATTAATATGATATACAGGGTTATTGGACATATGTCGGCAATCCATTAAGGGGATGTAGGCGTTTGCAACCAAATGACACCCTATGACCCCTATGCAAATGTCAAAAAAATTCAAGTAATTTGATATTTTATATTTTTATTTTATACATTTTAATAATATAATATAAAATGTCAAATTAATCGAAAATTATTATAATTGTAGTTAATAAATAATACCTAACTCATTTGAGTTATTATGATTCATCTTTGGAGTTTGTTTGGACTTCGTCAAAATCTGTCAAAATCTAAACAAAAACGTCGTCGTTATAAAACTCGTAATGACCCTTCTTTAAAGCTATCCGGAGTAAGTCCAGGTTTGACAGCAGATTTTTATAATCTGTTATGATGATGAACAGCGGTATAAACTCGTTTTCATAATTTTTCTTCTGCAATCTTGAAGAGTGTGATTTTAACCGTCATTCTATACAGTTAGGTAAGTAAAGGTTTCGTAGAGAAAGTTGTTCAGTATGACGGGTGAAACCACCCCTTCTTTTTCTTTTCGTGTGGTTAGTGGCTAACCTGGTTTTCAGAGTTTCAAAGCCGCCCATGACTTGACTTCACATGCTGTCGAGATATATCTCTCAGGCATTTCGGTTTCCTCACGATGTTTTCCTTCACCGTTTTTGAAGCAAGTGATAATTATACAATTCGAAAAGTCAGAGGTGCCTTGGGATCGAACTCGAGACCTATGTCTTGGCAGTCTAACTGTCGCACCTTCAATTTTACAAGTAGTATACAAATCTCATGAAGAAATAAACCATTGGTAATCGGATTTTCTATTAAATTGTTCAAATGTTTAGACGGTTTAAGTTTTATGATTAAGACATAAAACGAGAAGATTCTGAGTTAACAACTTTATTATTTGTATCATAAAAAACAGAACAGATAAGATATTCTGACGGCATCAATAGTGTCCGTTACTGACGAAAAGGTAGTATCTCAATGACAAGAACTATTTTTATTTAACGCTAACGAAAGGGAAGATAGTGTTGTAAATACTATAGAGTATTTAATTGTTTGTAACCGATGAATGAAATGATTATGATAACGCGACATACGACAAGAGAATATACACTTTAACTGAATCCAAGTAACGTGGGACAAGAGCCGGCCTTAAACTGGGATATGAAGTTCTGTCTGCATATAGATACAAATTAGATAGACGTGTCCAAGAGTGCTAGTGGCAAACAATATAAAACCAATGAGAGCTCTTGAGAAGTAAACCAGAAGAAAATAAAAATACCCCACGTAGATACCCCATACATACACGTTTCCAAATGCTCCATGAACTCAGACCAACACAATTTAAAGCCAACAATGAAACAAACAATACACGGTTTCTAGTTTTACAAAATCGCAACGATACAAACGATTACCTTCACAAAACGCTGTAGCCAATTCTCTTAGTCCATCTAACATAACTGTCGCGGTCTGAAGCCGGTGACATGAGCCATGAGCCATGTGTGGATAATTGCGAGCTATTACTGCCTGACAATAGAATTGGGCGGGCTACAACCAACTCCCCATGAAATTGCGTTCTTTTTTAAATACTTTCTACGGCGCACGCGACGTTTGTCGACTTGGCGGAGGTCTTGGTAAAAAAAAAATTACTGGTGATAGAGCGAAGGATGTAAATGCTAAAAATCCGAAATGAAGATGATGAAGATGAGAAAGATAAGGAAAATGATAAAGAAATGACAAGATTACAATCATTATAACCATATTGCATCACCAGAATATGGAAATTAATTTTAGTCGCAATAAATCTTCGTGAGACCTTAATAATTAGTGCTTGACTTGGGTAATCTGAATTGATAATGAAGATTACTAAGTTAATCAGAATAGAAAAATATTAACCATCGCATGTACTCTGTACCCTATTATGTATTCAGTCGATGCTTACGTCACAGTAATTATCGGCAACAGCTCGTGAACTTTTAAGGAAAACGGTAACCTTTAATTAAAATCTCAGATCACGTGACACTAATAAATCTAATCAAGCAACTTGACAAACAGGCCAATTTAAAACTGAGCCATTTAAACAATCGCTCTATATTTAGGCGAGCGCAACGTACAAGGCTTATCATTCAATCTAAACGTGTCCTAAGCCCAGCAAATTAAAATCGACGACAAATAATCCGAGATAATTGGAGCACGGTTTTAAAATAACGTAATTATTTTATTATTATAAGTGGAATGACGTAATATAAAGCAACAAACCGTAATATTTACTGGTTCATTTCTCATCCATTTTTGGAGTGATTTCGATGAGGCCTTCGATCGGTCGGGTCGAGTTCCGCCAATCACTTCAGTCCACACTACTTTCGCTCAGATTTTTCTCGACCTCTATACGTCTTGTAATCTCAAAATGCTCTTGTTTTGACTGCGGTAACTTTCAAAAACAAACTGTATCGTGCTGGCTACCAGTTTGCGTCGATATTTTAATTTATGTAACGACCTCATATCGTGTGCGGTTGAACCCAGAAGTAAATGTCTTATCTTTCATGCTCCCTTACCTTAAGGATTGGACATGTCGTCAGCCAGCATCAGGTCATAGTCTTGCTAGCTTACTAATCTACGACTTGATCTAACATTACTGTTGTTTATATCTAAGCATAAACTGTTAAAAGTCTACTGTCTTTATCATTAGATCTTCCATTGATAAAACAGATTATATTGAATTAGCTGCGTCCCGTGGTTTCACTCGCATAAGTTTCGATCACGTGGTATTATCGGGATAAAAAGTATTCTTAGTGCCAAATTTTATCCAAATCCGTTCAGTAGTTTTCGCGTGAAAGAGTAAGAAACATCCATCCATCCATCCTCAGAAACTTTCGCGTTTAAAAGATTAGTAGGATAGAGAAATGATATATCATTAATCATATATCAAAGTTTTAGATAACTTTAGAAACAGAAATCTACTATTATTTGCACAAGACACCAATGAACGAAGTTATAACTTTTTTTATGAAATTGATGATCATTGAAACATTAAAGTGCTATGAAACGTTCGTGAGATGCAATTCTGGACAGGTCTTAGTGCAATCATGAATAAGCGTTTATAAATGTAATAACTGATCAGTGATTCGCGCATCGTATGAGTGAAAGCATCAGAGATGCGTAGTATGAAGACATACAGATATATAATGACATTGTTTACGACATTTTAGGAACATTTACGAAATAAATGATCTACACGGCCTTTTTGCAAATAATGTAACCTTTCACGTAGTATTGACATGGCTTCTTACCTGAAGAGTTTAAGCACAGCATTCACTACTGTGGCTTCTCAGACATTGGAATTTTCTCTTTTTTTGTCTCTTCATATAGTTCCTACTACTATTACTTATTCATCACTCTCCATTTCCTTTTCTTGTTCATATAGTTTACTCTCTTTATCTTTTAAACGAACTGTTCGTTCTTCTTTGTGATGTGATTAGTCTTCTTCATCTTTCCCCTCTATTTTAAGTACTTCATTCAAATACAAAATCTATTCAAAATTAACTGCATCATCATCATTTATATTCTCATTCAATTTTCCAATAAACCCAGCCAGTGTTTCAAATACCTCAAAACTAGAGGTGTAATAAATTAAATAGAGCACGGCCCATTGATCCGTGTCATGCGATCGGTCCGTAGGTATGTCTCGATGATTTTTTACTCAGTTTCCATCGAAACCAGTTCAAAGAGCACACGAAACTGGAGATCGTAAAAAGAATGTAACGAACATTTGTCTTTTGTTTGGTTCTGTATAAAAAGTGGAGTGAATTAATTCGGAGAGTCCAAAAAACTTGGTAGGTATTTTTTTCGTTGAAATGAGGTGAAACTTTAAGAAGTAGGCATTGTTATGCAAATGGTCACCACAGGAGTTTTCAGAATAACTGAACTGAAATATAATGTATGTGTGCTGGATACAGGGATATAAAACCATAGGACCATAGTAACTAACAATCCAAACGTTTTCCTCGTTTGAACCTGTCCTGAATCTAAATAGATCACGTATCTCCATAAAAAAACAAAACATTTATAAATCGAATCCTCGATCACACTGGAATTATGAATCGATTACATCCCAAATAACCCTAACGTGGCGTTACAGACTGTTACAGTGCATATCAATGATTCGTCACTCGTGACTTCGTGCACTTGTCGCGACCTCCACCTGTAGCCGCGACTAATCGCACAAAAATGTCTTTTCACTTGACAAAAACGCGATCCGATGGCACTTGTCGATGGTGACGAAGCTCTTCGTGACGCCAGAACGTGACCCGCACCTGCTATGGGACACTCAAATATGTCGCGTGACAAAAACGGGCCATGGGACAAAAACGCCCCAATAGTAATTATGTCACGTTTTGGATCAAATGCTCCAACAAAATGTAGTAAAACATGAACAAGTTTTGACCTTCGTTGTGGTTATTTTTTGGACCTAAAATCATTTAAACCGAGAGACTGGTTAGTGCACTACAATAAGTACCTATTAGATACATAGATATATTCTGTAAAAAAAAGTCATATCTTGGCCTTCATTTAGTCGCTAGTCTGCTCTAAAGTCTGCGTATGGACAAGATGAAATTCTTAAAACCTGCCTAAGAGTAACGTCCTACTTCTTCTTTTTTTCTAGTGGCCTCTGACTTGGCTTCACATGCCGTCGAGAAATATCTCTCAGGCATTTCTCTATGGCTCGACGGTTTCCTCACGATGTTTTCCAAAAATTCTACTGATGTTCAGTAATGACCCATCAGGCTAACCAGGTAATAACAAAGATTATTTTATACTATATTTATTGCGTATTCGAATTATATATTTCATGCTAGTATCGATCAAAATGATTTTGTCTAAACAAAAAGCCTAAAACCTCAGGTCCTGAATTGGTTGCGCAACCAGGAAGCGATCATCAGGTGCACCGTAGCAAGAGTTCCCATCGTTCGGTCACGTCGTGCGGTCGCCGTGCGGTCGCCGCGCTGCCGGACCGCGGTCGTGACCTCCTGCGACCGACGGGCCGGAACGACTCGTAAAAAACCTATCATGTTACCACTCAGCAACATTTTGCTCTTATTTCGAGACAGTTCATCAAGCCCAAGTCCAACATCTCGTTTTTTTTTTTCCTTTTTTCCCAATCGAACGCAGCGGTTAAACAAAAAATTGCGTTCGAATTCTGAAAATCTTGTTTGATGTAGTTCAATGAGTAATCGCAGTTAGAAAAACTCTGATGCTGAAAATGTATGGTATGCTTAACTTCCTAAATATTTTGTTGGTACATGACCGAGCTTGTTTATAAAAAATAACATAGGTAATATAGACTTTACTAAACCGATAAACGGGAGTTTTTTTGGAAGGATGTGTCCATTTCGCTCTTTATTACAAAAATAGCAATAAAATTACTATTTCAATAGTAGTCTTGTAAATTTTAAGACAGTTAATATTTTTATTTAATCTAACATTGTCTGCATCTTGTATTCTGTTTGTTATTTCGAATGCATAGTCTTCAACAAAATAGAAAGAGAAAGAAATAAAGAATAAACTTTATTTGGACACAGTTCGTGAAACACAAAATACAAACTACAAAATAAAAATTGAAAATAATGTTTTAACAACAATAGTGTGTGCCTCATGCGGTTCATTTCAGCATTAATGCCAGACAGATGCTGTCTGACGCTGGTTTTCTAATGAACCTTTAGGGCATGTGACGGGAAGAACAAACAGTCTCAACATACCTAATACATATTTGTAATACTTATAAATAAATAAATAAACTAATAATTTCAAACAAATATAATTACAAAAAACAACAAGAACTGTCTCGGTGGCAAAACCTGTTCCTCTGATAGATAAGTAAGTAAGCAACTGATCCATAGCATTTTATCAGCCACTGTCATTAAGCATTGCTTAGCCAACCGCGCTTCCCTACAGCATATAAGGTTTTTTTCCTAAATTATAATCTTGCTGAACTGGATCTCTTTTCGATCAGTTTTCTTTTCCTCCTAAAGGTTGCATTTCCTGGGGATATTACTGAAGGAAATAATCTCAACAGTCTTCATTAGGGTTAGGTTCTTTACGTCATGTTTTATAGGACCTAAATCTACTAGTCTGATGAATCTTATACTCACTAATTACTGAACTAGGGTCTCATGTGGCTATATTTTTCGTCGCTCAAAATTCCAGTAAGGTCATTCAGTCACATACTCAGGCGCAGTGCAGTCGTCTAAGGTTATGCGGATGCCGCGGCGGCGCGTGCGTCGACTGCGAAGCGTCGCCCGAGGTCGCGGCCAGGAATGTTTTACTTTACATTACTTATCAGACTCGAATCCATGTGGAACTTGGTAGGAGCTGCTTTTTGTCATTTGTTAGGGTTGTGTGGTGAATGAAGATTGAAGGAGAGTAGGGGTTCAGGTTAGAGTTTTAGACTGGGTAACATGGCGACTGTCTAATCTATCTATAGAATCAATAGACCAAATAATTAACTTGTAATTAAATCGTCAGAAATATGGTGTTTCAATTATGTTTCTAGTCTTTATATTTTTGGCTTATTTAATTAGTGCCTCCTCCATAATCTTTCTCTTCTTGAACTTCAAAACTATTCTGTTTTCAAACTATACTCCCAGGAAAGCAGAGATGACAGACAAATAAAGTACACGTGCGGAAAATATTTTCATTTAATTTTGAAATAAGTACAACTTATTACCAAATCGCACTACAACCGTCTTCAGTTTTACAAAAAGACAACTGTTCAGTTTGCAACATTTTCTTTTATTTTTGTTTTTAATATAATATCGTGTGACACCGCAGCAAGTGCGTTTCGCGGTGCAGTAGCGAAAACGCGATATTAATAAAGTCGTGTCTTTACTTGAGGCTTTACAGTGCGGTGGAACCCGACACCTCGCGGTTTGAACCCGGGACATACGACCGCTGTTAGGTATACTATGTAATAAGTATTACAAGTTGAATTTTGTGGGGTATAATATTGCGGTAAATGGAAGGACTCTGATAATTATGCATAAGCATACTCCATTAATTATACGGAGGAGCTCGTGGCTAAGTAATAACAGCCGCATGGGTCGATCCATCAGGTTAAGCTACGCTTGCCGGGGTTGGTCCGTGGATGGGTGATCATCTTTACATACCGAGACTTATCTATACCTCTGATAGCACGTTAAGCCGTTGGGCCCGGCTGTCATTCGAGGATCTATGACAGTCGTTATGAGTCGTCAGAACCCCGAAAGTCTGACACCAGTCTTACCAAGGGGTATCTTATTACCCAGTTACTGGGTTGTGCAGGTCAGATAGGCAGTCGCTCCATGTAAAATACAGGTATTCAGCTGCATCTGGTTAGACTGGAAGCCGACCCCAATATAGATGGGAATTGGCTAGGCAGATTGATACTCCATTAGTTATACAGGGTGGCAGGGACATCGACGTACAACCTGTTACCATGGATTCAGTACATGATTCTGGAACCCTGCGTTGAAATTTTTTGACGGTTATAAAGTCTCCTAATCCACCCCCAGTTTGTACGCCAACACAGGACTTGATGTAAATAAAAATGATGTCAGCAATTAGACCTCAACACCGAAGGCTTCTTCCCTCACAGAAATCAAATCAATTCAAATTATTTTATTTCACATAAACCTACAAGGGCACTTATGAAACGTCAGAAGCTAGGTGCTCGGTTTCATTTGGTCGTTTCCTATGGAGAAGAGCCGGCAAGAAACTCCACGGTTACTCTTTAAAAAATAAATTGCTTTTACAATGTTTTCAAATAACAGTTTTAATAGGTATGGGAGGACAGTGTAGGCTTGTCTATAACGATAAGTCCCCTCTTTGAGGAGTGGCTAAAAAGGCGCCACGGCGTCCTCACCTTCTGCCTGACGCAGGTCCTCACTCAAAAAAAAAGGCTTGTCTATAAGTAGGTACCAGGTACTTAACAAAATAGAAAATGGTCTACAAGTCTACCGTCTGTTAAGCCTACAACGATAAAAAGTTAACTAAACCACTATGCAAGCAATAATTTATAAAACTATTTGAAGTGCCTTTTATTCCTCTATCGCCATCATTGAGTATTAGATCCAGATATATTTTGGTTGGAAAATATTAGTCAACATTTTTTGATTTTGTCTGAAAATTATACGCAATCTTTGTCATTACGTCCTTCAGTTTATCCGATATAATTATACAGTAATTGTGGATGATTCAAATCCGGGCAAATACCAATTTGAGTTTTTCACTTCTTATGTATTTTCTCAGTCTATCTTAGACATCACTGACATCGGTGAAGGAAAACATCGTGAGGAAACCTGTCCTTATATAACTATAAGGCCAGGTTTCCTCACCATGTTTTCCTTTCGAGTTGACGGGTTGGCGATTTCAGACTTATATGTTAATATAAGTCTTGTGCAAGCGTGGCGATCAATGCTCGTGCCTTCTCTGAGTGAGAAGAGGCATTTGCCCTGCAGTAAGACAGTAACAGGCTGGTATTAAACTGAGACATAACTGACATCGGTGAAGGAAAGCATCGTGAGGAAACCTGCGGGGTTTTGTTTTATGTAATTTTGACGTTCAAACACTGCTGATTCTCAGCCTATTTGGAATTAATGACTTTTGTTAATTTTTTTTTTTTTGGTAATTGCGTAACACACTTACTATAGCAATGGCTTCCATTTTCACAGTTCAACAACATTCATTGCGGTATTTACGTTCAGGGAGACAAATTTTTAGAACATATGAAGCATGGATTAGCATTAACTTACAAAAATCATTCAGATTGTAATTGAAAGTGTGTTACGCAATTAGGGTGCTAATAAGTCTGTTCGTGCCTTCCCAGGTCAGTTACAGGCTGGTATTATTATTATAATATTATAAGTGAACAGTAGCAAAAACACCACTTCAATGTAGACACTTGAAGTGCAACAGGCATACAGCTGTAACATGAAACCTCGCGGTTTGAACCCGCGACACACGAGTGTGACTGCCGCATGCGCAATAATATGTATATCCAATACCTACATTGTTGAGTTTATTGAAGAATATTGTAAATACAGATTTAAATCATGTAAACCTATGGATTTATTTGAGGTTGGTACCTATTCTGTTGCTATGTTTTGCAGTGGACAAAGTGATTAAATGATTGTTTCAGGTTGAAACGAGGCACAAGCCATTATTATTTTTATGGGGTCCTTAGTGATAGACATAATATACCTCGGTACGTTTTGACATTCATTACTAATATTATAAATGCGAAAGTGAGTGTGTTTGTTTGTTTTTTACGCTTTCACGCTAAAACGGCTGAACGGATTTGGATGAAATTTGGCAAATGGGTAGACTATGACCTGGAGAAGGACATAGGATACTTTTCATCCTGGATCGCTGACGAAGTCGTGGTCAACAGCCAGTTCCTGATAATCGAGGCAACCGAATTATCTTTTCACTTAGTCCGTGCTACGAGGGTAACTTGTAACGTTACAGTTTTGGCAATCACTACTTTAAGGAATTGTTAACTTATGAAAACGTTATTTCTTTGACGAGTAACAATTCAAGTCAGGATTAATTTGCAGCGTGCAAATTAATCCTGACTTGAACCGCACTCCATGTTAACATTATTCTGCTACTTATTGTAAGTTGAATGAGCAAGCACCTTTATATTATAGAGTAGCTGTGGTGCACGGTTCCACCCGCATAAGTCTCGATCCCGTGGGAATACCGGGATTAAAAGTAAGAAGTACAAGTAAAGTAGGTAATTGGGAATATCGGGGGAAATCCGTTGAGCCGTTTTAGCGTGAAAGCGTAACAAACAAACAAACTCCGTTTTGTATTTATAATATTAGTTAGGATTCTAAATAATACAGTAACTTGCAATACCATGTGAATAGTAACATGTGTTAGCGTTCCAATATGTTATTTACAGTAGGTAATCGTTTCCTGAAAACAGCGGGGGAGGGGAGAGAAAACTATATACGTGCTTTGAGAATAATGCACTGGGTTTTTTTTGCATTCTTAGCCACTATGAAATAAAACAACTGAAGTTTTCTTGTGCTGCTTTTATAGCAAAGAAGGAACCGTGGAATTGGCTACAAATCGTTTACACCTCTGTGGAGCAGTTTATAGAATAATTTCCAGAAAAGTAACGCTAAGTTAAGTATTCAGTCAGAAAGTCTAACAGTCATTAAAAGGACTCGAATATTGTAGTGATATTCTGTAATCTCTACAGCTACGTGAAAACTTAGTGATATGAGCTGTCAAACCCTAGATACCCTTCACCGACATTTCACGGTGAGATATTTTTACAAATAAATCGGAAGATGTCGCTCTTTGCATCACCAATTGACAATTCTACGTTTTGTCCTACTATTACATAAAATATGACGACTAAAGGCACATACGCCTATCGTCCTATTCCTTTTATACCTGTTTGGTAATAAACTAGATAAATCCGACCACATAGTAAGCCCCTGTTTACCATGAGACTAAACGTTTAGAAATAACACAAGAGGATGAAACATTATGCGGACGCGGCCCACATCCGAACCGAGCCATCATTGTTTGTGCCTGGTGGTTAAGGGTGCGTTCTGATAGATAACTACCGAAATAAAATCGGTACTATCTATGAACAGATTTTTCCATTCAGTAAATGATGACGAACGTTGAAAACTTTTACTGCATTAGGTTTTTTTTTATATTATTTTAGAAACCGTACTCCTTTGAGTTCAATTCTCAAGATCACGTTGGCGAAGCTGCGGGCAAAAGCTAGTGCATAATATATCAAAGCTGTATTTCTGAATACTATAACTAAAGGTACCGTCAGACCTGAAGTAGCCTGGTCCTTTTTTGGGGAACTGTTATTTTCGTTGTTTTTTATTCTAGAGTCACTTGTAAATAGCAATACAGTCACTGATGCCAAATGGCATGTAGTATGAAATTCGTTATCTTAATCATAGCTTTGTCATACTAAAATAAATCGTACCAGAACTAGTCACAGCAATATAGTCATAAGTTTAAATAAACATTGCACGAAACATAATATTGTTTATTTTGACCTAAGAGCATAAATACGTGAAGATAAACACGAAAACTAAAGAACACAATCATTTCCAGTAAAGATGGACACCGGTATTGAAATAAAATGTGGTTTTGCGCAACTAGATTGTTTATACTGCAGTCACGCAAAAACGATTAATTTTAAAATGTTAATTTAAATGAGGTGTCCACTTAATGTGCACATTAGTAGCTTAGCAATAAATATTACCTACTCTTGGAGATGTTACCTACTAGTAGTTACCTACCAGTCTGCCTGAACGTACATTTTAGAATTCTATTTTCTAAAATATCCGTTATTATAATATCTCTAACGGTTAATGTTTTTTTTTTGGGAAAGTTGAATATTTATTGAATAAAATAAAATAAACACAGTATTCAAATAACAATTTATTTTTTATTTTTAGGGTTCTGTACCTCAAAAGGAATAAAACCCTTATAGAATCACTTCTTTGTCCGTTCGTCTGTCTGTCAAAACTATTTTTCTCAGGAACGCGTGGAGGTATCATGTTGAAATTAATATCAAATATGTAGGTCTATGGTCCCTTGGAGCTCTAAAAAAATCAAGCTTCGCACGCAGTAAAAAATAATACGGCCATTTATGATGTATTTTGATACTCGCAAATAAATCAAGACCGACAGGGTACTTCCCGTTGACCTAGAATCATGAAATTTGGCAGGAAGCAAGGTCTCATAACATATGTAAAGAAAAAATTCTGTAAATAGTTAATTTGGAATTTCATCACAAAATGCGATTTCAAACTTACATTTGCAGTTGGAATAATTGACCGTGAAGTATATCGATGTATGGGAGAACATGTTTTTCAACTACTATGTTAACTTTCTTTTTGGGATAAATTCATCCAAACTACGGAACCCTTCATGGTGCGTGATCCGACACGCACTTGGCCTGTTATTTTTTTAAAGTCAACCTGTATGCAAAATCTCATTATGATAGAATTTTCAGACAAAGTTTAATTACAGTGTAAATAAGTCTTATTTTGCTTTTCTGGTCAATCAAAGTAAATAAATCATGAATAACAATTTATTTGTATTATTTTTCGTCAGAACGAGCCCTTAACATTGAATATTGAAGACGTGCTAGGGAGGTGACACGCGTGTCAGTCCCGCGCCCGGCGTGTCAATGAGCAGCTAGTGTTGTCACTTCCGGGACGGAGCGTGACCGGCCCTGATGGTAATAAGCAGCGATCATCGTTGTACGGCCTATTAATGTCTTGTAAGTATTTATGGAGACGACTGTACTTTGAATAAGCTTCGATGTTTAAAAAGAAGTGAATACATCTCTTTTCTTTTTTTACGAAATGCAGTTCTAACTGACTTTGTAGATGTGCCTAATTGTTATAAACTAGCTTTCGCCCGCGGCTTCGCCTGCGTGGAGGTCGGAAATTATCCCACAGGAACGTACTACCGGAATAAAAATTATCCTATGTGTTAATCCAGATTATAAACTATCTGTGTGCCAAATTTCATCCAAATCCGTTCTGCCGTTTTTGCGTGATTGAATAACAAACATAGAAACTTTCACATTTATAATATAAAGTAGGATTAGCTAAACCGACAGATGTTGTCCTGTACAAACAATACTTCATACAAAATTCCAAAACAAAATGCACTTTCAGTTTTCCCGAATTTTCCCATTTTCCCGACAACATTTCAAATTAATAAAAATAATTACCTGGAAAGCATGCTTATGATAACTCCAAAGTGAAGTAAAATATTTGAATCACAAGTACTTTTTCCTACTGAAATTAAGGATAGGTAACTAAACAATTTATTGACATCAGTTTTCACTTATCATACTTACGCACAATACGTATTATGGCTTAACATTACGTCAACAGGATTACCTAGGCCATGTCGGAGAATAGCAACATTTACCTTACCACTTATTACTATTTTTAAATTAAAAAAAGAAAAAAAGTGCATTTATATAGCAGAGACTAAAAGAAAACTGCAATACCTACGCGGTCAAAATTTATGAAACAGCAGACATTTTTTTTAATAACTGACGAAAATTTCAACTCAGGGGTTTCAAAGTCATGTACTGAATCCATGGTAACAGTTTTCGCGTCGATGCCCCTGCCACTCTGTATAAGTAATATACAGCAGTTGAAATAATTTAAAGTTCACGTCATGTGAGTCGTCACGTCGCCACATCAAGGAGACTCTTGATGGTTAGTTTATTTTTTTCAACAGCACGAGCTCTCCTCGTATAGCTCATGCAGAAAGGAGCAGATTTTATCCATATGAAGTAGTAAATATTTTAGCTCCTAGTTTATTTTTAAGCAGAGCGTGTTATCCTCATTTGTATACTTTCCAGGAAAGTTTACGCAATAATAATAAAGGTAGGTAGAGGGATATACGTATGTCGTCATAATGAATTTACCACAATCTCATAAATTTATGTAATTCCCGCATTATTAATATAAATCCTTACTGAAATTTGTAACATTGGTCATTGGTTTATACTTTCTAAGAATCCTATCAACAAATTTGTTAAGGTTTTAGCCATTTGCTGCAGACCACAGGTTCAATGACCGGAGCATAATATTCATTTATTAATTTATTTAAGTTTTCATGCACAACATTACAGAATAGAATCCCAAGGCTTTGTAGAAAACGAATAAAATATTAATAATTTATTCTCAAATGGGTAAGATTCTCCTACGTACGTAACGTACGTTACGTTTCTGACTTTCAGATTTGTATCTGTAGAGGTAGGAAGTCCTCATGTAGGTTAACACAAAAAAGTGTAGGCATTTTCTAAAAAACTGCCTTAACACAGCCTAACTTTCTGTTAACCTTCAAAAGCGTAAGTAAAACATATGTCTCAACTCTCACTACGTCATTAACAAAAGTTTTGACACTCTGGAAATAATTCATCAAGCAATTATCGTGTAAAAAGAAAAAAAACTTGACATTTTTGACTTACATTTGACACCTGACGTCTCACTCATTAGCCGGTAATGACACCTTTACATAATGATCCATGTTGGACGTACTTTGGTTCCATTCATGGATATTTTATTTTTAATAGGTATTATCGTTACAATTTAGGGATCGGGTGGGATTATAATGATGCTGGTTTGATTATGGTTCCCATAAATAATTATGAGAGCCTCTTGTGTATCTCTATGGTTTGGATATGTGTGGAAACCTGAGGCGAACTAGCTTCCGAACAGCCCTGGGTTCTTTTGTGAAATACCCTGTAGTCCTTTACAGATAACCAGCTAGCTTTTTGCTAGAAATCTAAATCAGTCAGTTAATTTAACAAGCAAAACGTTAAAAATATAGAGATCAAATATTAGCTTAAAGATGTTAGTTCGCATGTGTTATTCTTGCATGTTATGATACGTTCACAATTAACCAAACAATTTATATGTCAACCAAAATCAAGTTTTTCAGCGAGCTTGTAAGTTTTTCAGCGATGATATTTCGTTCTCCTCAACTTGTGAGGGAAAGGAGTACCTACACGGGTTGGAACTGAGAAGCTTGTAAAAAATAATCTTATACAAATCCTGGCCCACTATGTAAACACCTAATACACCCATCATTTCAATAATGACTCTAATTGTAACTGTTCTCACGCTGTATGTACTTCAGTGGCCCACCAATTACAGCCAATTACAATTGTAATCGATAGATGACGTAAAAGAAATACCTACATAATATTACCTTCTTAAGGTTTTATGACTAAGGAAAATATATTAGATATTAATTCTTCGTAATTACTGTGGTATTTCTATTAAATAATAATATATTATAGTATAATCTATACGTGGTTTTAATGGTTTTATTATGCATTGGTTGGTTCTTTGAAAAGGAGATGTATGGTTGATCACTTGTAGTCAGTAAAGGGCTAAAAGAGAGTGCTGTTATTTTAGACGACAGTTTTATAATGAAAGGATAAGATACTTAATTTGCAACAGACAAAATAAATAAATTAGAACTCAAGCAAAACTGGCGCGAAGAAATTGACGTCACAGATCCGTAGGTATTGATTGAAACTAAGAAATAAAAAGCACTTTTAATAATTGATATAGTGTACATAATACATTTATATACACATTGACATTATAATTTTTATCAATTTTATACTTGCATTGAAATTAAACGAGCGAACAGAATCTACTATGCTACGAAGTTTGCGCTACGAAGACTACGCTACGAAGTTTGCGCTACGAAGTTTGCGCTGCGAAGACTACGCTGCGAAGTTTGCGCTACGAAGACTACGCTACGAAATTTGCGCTACGAAAACTACGCTACGAATTTTGCGCTACAAAGACTACGCTACATAATCGGTTAAGATTTGCGAATCGTACGCCACTGATTTAAAAACTGGGCAAAAGAGTAGGTACTAAATTCGAAAATTAAAAAACATATTGGATTGTATTGCATGTGAAGGCTACGAGATTTTTTTTATCGCAAGATGTAGAAAGAAATTGCTGTTCATGGTTAAGTAGGTACTTAAAATCCAAGTAATACACGCCTTATTTTACCTTAAAATGCTTTAAATTAAGGAGGGGCTGATTAGAATAATGGTTTCTGAATTAACAATTTTTTTAAATAGAAAAAAAAAACAATGACGTTTAGCGATAACTTGCAAAACCTTGTTAGGCATACATTTTTAATTTTTAGGCCTACATTCTGAGGCCTGCTTTCACTACAAATCACTAAATACATTTAGCGCCAAACATATTTAAAACATCATTCTGACCCTGTGAACTTCAAACAATTCACAGAAATAGAGCAATGTTTTAAATTCGTGTAGTGCTAAACATTTTTTGTGATATGTAGTGTAAGAGAGCCTAAAAATGTTATACCTTCACATGTACAAACACAGAAGTTTTTTTATATTATAGGCACGTCAACGAAATGTGTAGTGTAGCCGAAAAACACTACCTACAATCCTTTTCTGAAAGATGTTTGCATATCGATTTAGTCATTTGTCTAAGTTAAACTAGCTGGATCGGCATATTTTAGCAAGGCTCTAAATTGTTTTCGAAAACAACTGCCTAATTTAGAAGTATACAAGGCTGAATAGAGTAAATCAATAGTCATAATATAAATATCACTCCAATTAGAGGGATTATAGAGACTTAGCAATAAACTCGATAATTGATCGTCACTAATTTATTATACCATTAAAATCAATTGGAGCCCTATTAAAATCCTACCCCTGTCACACTGGGCCGACTCAAGCCAATTTATAGCTTATTAATTAATTCAATTGATGTCCATATATATATGACATTAGAGATATTTCAATGAATTACGATCGTAATTATATGCCATGTCGTGCTATAAATTGTAAAGGATTACATGCTAATCATAACCACTTGATGTATTTACATCTCAGATAGTAAAGCAACATTGTATTTGCAATAATATTTAAAACTTGGACCGAATTCACAAACAAATATTCCCAAAAACAAAAACATACCTTTTATGTATTTCCAAATGTATTCTTCGGTCGAAATATTCCTCAGTTTGGATAACGAAACGTCCAAAGTCACTGTAAACACTTTCTATCACTGTCCACTTAACGAAAATTCTGTCATTCAATAAGAGCAAAAAACAAAAAATGGCTAAACAATGGTTTCACCAGGACATAGGCACAATGTTATCGCCAGTCAAATGTCAGCGCGCACTTATCAGTACAGTCAATTAGCATTCAGTGCGCACACGTGGGTACGAAGCGCGGAATGTCCGAAGCAAGACGATACGACCAAAGCGCGCCAAACAGACCGACCAACTGAAACACTACGCGCGCACCCACACACGCGCGCCGCTCAACAGGTGAAAACGCAACAGTGTGCTACAAATGAACTCGCACGCGACCCTATGTGGAGGTTACTCAGGTGAACTGCGCCGCGTGTGTGCGTGCACCATTTTGTTCGTGTTGTTCAGATTTATGACCGCGAGCGTGCGTGTGTGCGTGTGTGCGAGACGCTCTACAGGTGATACTCTTTTGTGTATGTTAGTAATCACACTTGGTCACATGTCATGTGCGTATGTATGCTGCCTACCTGTTGTGCCCCCGCAACTTATCAGTTTTGCTCTTTTAGGGTTGTTCAGAAAATGTATTGCCTTTAAAAACGTCTATCTTCGCCATTGTTTTGACGGAACAGAGGTTCAGTCATCAGTTTATTATTATATAAATCTGACCTTTATGGGTTAGCTATGATATTTTGCACGCACACAGACGTAACAGTCATTATATGTTTACATAGACGAGTGCAGATGATAAAGCGCGTAGCGAATTTTCCGACAATTTTCCGACGATTTAATTCAGTGGCGTTGTAATAATGTTCATCGGTGTGGGTAAATCGTGCCTCCTGCACTTAGTGAACTTTGTACATCGTAAGGTCACGGATGTTTAGCACCAATACAATAGGTATTAACATCTCATGTCACCTTGACGTAAGCGCAAAGACACTGTTGTTACGCGAACCATAGGAACGTAACACTCGGTAACAACGAAGCATTTTTGAACTCTACTGCTCTAATTTTAGAAATCTAAATTATGTAAACATTACGTGGTTGATAAAACGTTTTGAGGAAAAACATTGATTTAGGGCAGAACGTTTGAATCGGATTCCTATTTCAAACGATTGTAGCTCATGCTACCTACGGCTGTAAGTCTTTTTTACGAAGATGTTTAACAAAAAGTTAAGTCGTTTTTTTCATCAAACATTTAGATCGTGACTGGTCTATTTGTATTGTAATTTGCACCTAATCAGATGTAAAACTAGATTGATTATCGTAGTACGGGCCACTTAAGAGTGGACTGTTGTTTCTTTTGTTATTTTGTGTGACAATTCGAGTATTGTGGACAGGTTCATTACTATTGTTTGGGGATCGATTCATTTTATTACGCCTACTTGTGACATTTTTTTGTTCAGATTACATTATTTTTTTCTGTTGTGTTCTGAATCAAAGGTTATGCGTGAGTAGTTTGGGTTTTGCCCTCAATTTTGTTTGCTTTGATTTCTCAATCGAGGCTGGTCAATTCTATTATAAGCTAATGTCATATTTTCGATATAAACTGCGTCAACTGCCTTCGTAACCTAATTATATAACATGTAAAAAACCCTGTCCGATCAGTGAGGGTGATGTTAGGTATCTGAGAGACTATTTATGTGGTAATCATCAGGAAAAATGAAAAAAAAAGTTTGGCCCTTTTTTTTCAATGGGGAATTTTACCGCGTTATTTCTAACATGTGGCACGGGCGGCCGTCATTTTATAACATACTAGCTTTTGCCCGCGACTTCGTCCGCGTAGAAGTCGAAAATGGTTCTAATAGGATATTTTATTGGTTTTTAAAATGTTTGAATAATTATAAAATATAACAATCTTTTTAGTGTAGGGATATACAGGATAAATAACCTGAAAAAAAAAAATATGAACACGAAGCCTTTGATCTGGCGAAAGTTACACGGGTGTATTATCTTTTTACAATCGAAATCGAAATACTACACCTACCCCAGTATTTCTTTGTAAACAATATTTTTTGTTTTTCTTTCGGGTGCTAGAATCACCAGGCTACTCTGTACGCTTACTCTGGAGCATGCCACATACAACTGGCCGTGGGAGAAGCAGCTTTCCCTCAAATCTACTCCCGATACCTTAAGAGTTTGACCTTGAGCTTTGTTTATAGTCATTGCGAAGCATACTTTGATGGGAAACTGCACTCTCTTGAATTCGAAGGGGTAATTTGATGGTGTTAGGGGAATCCTAGGAATAAATACAGACCTCTGTAAAGCTTAGAAACCTTCAAATGCGGTACTAATATGTATAGTACGGTGACTTTCGAGACATTCCAATTTTAAAGAGTATTTACATTGCAAGCACCAAGCCTTTATGTGAGTTCAACCTTTTTGTATTTGTACCAATGTATTTAAATCAAAAACACTAAGGAGTATTGATATCAACTTCGAAGCAAATCACTTCCAAAATAAGTTGCTACCCCTATTTAACCCCGTTAGGGGATGAATTTCAATAAATACGAAACAGGTCTTCCATTAATCCTGTTAAAGAATGTTTATGCAAAATTTGAAGTAGATTGGATCAAGGAATCACGTTGTCCCATACAAACTTTGCCCACCTTTTTCACCCCCTTAGGGGTAGAATTTCGAAAAATCCTTTCTTATCGGATGCATACGTCATACAAAGAACACACCCTTCAAGTTTCAGGTCTCTACAATCAGCGGTTTAGGCTGTGCGTTGATCCGTCAGTCAGTCATTCAGGACAAAGCATTATATATGTATAGATGACACCTGTTGAAAATTTGCTTTTTGGGGTAATTTTGATACAAAAAAAGTGAATTTTAAATAAAATACCAATAGCTTCTTTTTTCAATAATAATAAGATATTTTTGTTATTTTTTGGTAATGTTATTGCAGTACCTGGACAGGGTTTTCTTCACATATTGTATAGGTCATTTTCATTACCCCATACTAAATACTGCTGCGTTGCATGCTTAGCAATTTTTTTTCAGGTCTCGTGACTCTGTCTGTGGCTAATTCAAGCTGGATGGTGAAAGAGCTAAAACTTTGGTTAACTAATGTGCAAGAATCAAGCCAAGAGCACTATAAATGAGAATAAAGTTCGTGTATTAGTAGTCTCTTAAATAAATTATTAATCAAATAATGTTATGTAAATACCTACTGCGTGTTTATATTGCTTGATTTAAACAATATTAAGTATATCTTCTAGTTTCTATATAAGCTCTTGTTGAATTTAATCACCATGCTCGCCTTAGGTTTACGTTTCTAATTGGGCCAGCGATCTCGAAAACAATCAGATATCGCGCCATATTAAGCTCAATAAGTAAGCTTACGAGTTACTCTTTCGATAGCAAATAACAGTACGTACTTATGTTTTGTTATATTTTATTATAGGAACTATTTAATTATTGCCCGGAGTCTGGGTTTGTGCCCGATTGATGACATAGGCTCGCCCCCTATTACATGGGCCTTAAAATACTTTGCAAAAGGCACTTTTAAACATCAAAATGCACAAAAAAATTGCATTGATTCTAGTCGCCCCTTCCAAAAGGTAGTTTTAGTATCGAGAAGAATGGGCAAGAAACTCCACCGTTACTCTTTTAAAATGTTTTAAAATATTTTGTATAGGTACATCAGTTATATAATTATACGTATGTGAAGACGACGCACCTAGAATAAAATTATTATACAATATGTTTTTTTTGATACCCCATAACTCTAGGGTATGATTGAGACCATATCAAAGAACCAACTGGCATGTGAATTATTCTTCAATCAAAATTTATTTTTTGTTTTCATTTTTCATACAAAATAATTCGACAAAGTCACGATGTAAAACACCCTTACGTGAAAATACAACGTCGCATTTTCTTAGCTTTAAATATGAATGATTGGTTTGAATAAAAATTAATTACTTTACTACACGAAATGAATTACTTTACTACACGAAATGAATTACTTTACTACACTACTGCAAAGTTTGGCAACGTCGCAAAAGTAAAGATTCGTCATACTGGTGATATTTTTTTTTTAATTTAATTATGATTGATTATATCTTCGAAACTACGCAGTTTTGGACCACCTATTCTAGGAGATTTTGTGTTCTTTTTACTTATATAATATAACCCTAGAGTTACGGGGTATAAAAAAAAACACATTTTATAATAGGTACATTTAGGTTTACTATATGTACATCTCTGCCTCACCCTTCGGGGGGAATACTAGCGTGAAAATTATGTTATGTGTGTTATTTAAATAAACTGGAACCTGGGACATTGTAGAGTTGCTTGTGCCACTATTATTTCAGCAACATTAATTAGAATGATATTATACTGTCCTTTAATATGTAACAAAAATCACCACTTTTTTAAGATTTATTTTAAGTACTATACAAAGTGGCATAGTATATACGTAGTTATACACGTTATATAGTTCTATAGTTTAAGCTCGATGTCCCATCAAAAAAAAAATCTCCTGTTTCATAGAAAAGTGCAATACGACTTTCAAAATGTATGGAACAGCAGATTTTTTTTTAACTAACCGACGAACAATTTCAACTTAAGGGGGTTCAGAATCACGTACTGAATCCATGGTATCAGTTTTCGTGTCGATGTCCTGCCACTCTGGGTGACTGGTAATTAGTAACCGATATTTAAACAAGTAACTTTACTCATCATTATGAACAACTTTAACTATGGGACAAAACCATGACGCGAAAAAAAAATCTGCTGTTCCCTACATTTTGACGAGTTATGCGAACATAAATGTAAAGTCACATATGCAAGTATCGGTCACTAATTAACAGTCACCTATATACGTGCTTCTATTTAAGCTTTGAAAATATCGAAATTAAAACAAAGATAACAGAAAAAGTTTTATTTCCTTGTTTTATTGCGTAACTAACAATATCCTAAAGAGAAATTGAGAGATGAGATAATATAGCTAAAATCATAGCCGCTTTTGATTAAGAACTATAATTACATCTGTATATCCCTACATGTACATTTATGAACATTGCTTAGATTATGTTACTAATAATTATTCTTATCATCATAAAAGTTAGCAGAGGAAAGCGTTAAATTGTAGGTTCACTTACTAATAGGTAAACGGCTATGCTAACTTGTTATTCAGAGATTCGACGGTAATTGCAATACTTAACTGTGGGTAATGAAATTAAATTGTTTATTCTGTTAAGGCGCGGACCGACTACGATTTTAAACGCTACAGCTGCACTCACACAACTTCGTCTGCGCGCTATACGTTGGCCCGACGACTAAAGTATGACCGCAATATCTATTTTCACAATTATAGAGCATTAAAATAAGGTTGAAAATCGAATAAATATTTGGGTTGACGATGTGAGTAAGTTGCCAATGGGCATTTATTTTACGGGTTTTATTTAGATTATTCAGAATATACACATTCAATTAAATAATTGTCTAGTTAAAGTTATAAAATAATGTTTATTATATTGAACTCTTAAAAAAAAAAGTTGTTATCGCTGAAAATACAGAGATGTTCGACGCCAAAGTTTATTTTTGTGAAGTATTTTTTATTGGGAATATCAAACAATTTTCTACTATTCTATTCGGTTAAATTTTTTCCTTAAACTCTACTCTGTCCACTGTATTTTTTGCGTCGTATATTTTTATTGCGTTACGTCATAATCGACTATCCAAGAAACCAGTTTTTTGTGAATATTGAGGTAACACCGCGCCTTAATAAGATATCGGAATCACAAGAACCACACTCAGATTTGAGTGGACCTGTCTAGTCAGTGCAAGCATTTGTCGGTTATTTATTTATTTATTTTGTTAGGGAAAACAAACATTTTCACAATGTATCTTATCGTGTATACATCTAAGGTTAAAAAATAATTGGAAGTGGGTAAATGTACAATCCACGACGTTTCCACAGATTACCTAGGTTACAGAGACAGTGAAGACACAATATTCTACAAAAACACAAAGAAGAAGACAGAAAGAAAATAAGAGGATGTACTCTCTAAAATACATATCACGCAAATCCAGACTATTCACTAAATATTTTCAAAATTTATGGCGATCTAAAGCGTAAGTAATCGTGGAGCTCAACTCAGAACTTATAGGCTTGATTAATTAACGAGAGATAAACGAATATAATAATATATAATATAAAAATAATAAACATAAGTTCACGCCTGTGTTCCCCGATGTGTTAGGCAGAGGTACACCTAGTACACCCACATTTCGCCAGTTATGTTTAAGTCCCATGCAACAGGGGGCGAGCCTATTGCCATCAACCGGGCACAAATCCAGACTCCGGGCTGCTACTGAGAAATTCCAGATGGAAAAACCCAATACCACTTTATCCGACCTTGGAATCGAACCCAGGACCTCACGTAGAACCACGAGGCAGTCACAATACACAACTATATACAACAACTAGTACATTCCGTGTGTAGGTACAGTTAGTGCCATCCATGAAGACGCGCACCACCCTTCTTCCTAAACGCTTACAGTACAAGTGCGCAACATTCCGCTAGTACTATTACTAGTACTATTACTGCTATTGGTGCTAGTACTATTGTCGATACACACTTGTTCTTTCTTTTCTTTTTCTTTTTAAAAACGTTGCCCCACACTAAGAATTTCTTCCTGTATCGTGGGTGCGTTTACAAACATAGAAACTCACATACCCTAACACCCAGACAAGGAAAAACTACTTGCAGATCATACAAATATTTGTTCCGTGCGGGGATCGAACCCGCGACACGTTGCGCAGCAGTAGATCGCTCAGCCACTGCGCCAACCGTGTCGTCACCTACCGTGTTGTTACCTATGAGTGGGTAATTAGTAAACTTGACAAAACTAAAACACTAAGAGGAGCTCGTGGCTAAGTAATAACATCCGCACGGGTCGATCCATCAGGTTAAGCTACACTTGCCGGGGTTGGTCTGTGGATGGGTGACCACTTTACATACCGAGACTCCTTCGTGCCTCGGAAAGCACGTTAAACTGTTGGTCCCGGCTGTCATTCCTGGATCTTTGACAGTCGTTACGGGTCGTCAGAAACCCGAAAGTCTGACAACCAGTCTTACCAAGGGGTATCGTATTACCAAGTTACTGGGTTGTGGAGGTCAGATAGGCAGTCGCTCCATATATAATACTTGTATTTAGCTGCATCCGGTTAGACTGGAAGCCGACCCCAATATAGTTGGGAAAAGGCTAGGCAGATTGATTGACAAAACTAAAACACCAGCGGTATGTTGCACACTTGTACTGTAAGCGATTAGAAAAATGAATGAAGCACGTCTTCGTGGATGGTGGCACTACCTGTACTAAAATTTACTACATTTACAAAATTTTACTAATATAAGCAACAAGTCATACAACACATAGACAGCGACAGTGCCCTTAATAAGCCTGTTTCATAAAACGAACGCAGCGAATATTTACACGCATTTCAATTAACTAGCTAGCCAAACAACAAGGTATTACCACTAGAAAAGAAAAGTATAGAAGGTCTACTACCTATAGTTGCGCCACTTCTTCTTCCCAGCTAAGCACTAGGAAGTGGTGAAGGGTGGGCGTTTTTGGGGGACTGTCTTATGTAATTTTGACGTTTGAAAAGTGCTGATTCTCAGCCTAGTTTGAATAAATGACTTTTGAATTTGAATTTGAATTATATGTCGCAGCAAGATGGTTCTAGCCGTGATATAGTTATATCCCTAGGGATATAGCTATATACCGTAATTTAGTTATATGAAAGCGGCTTTTAAGTATCTTATTTGGAATATAACTAAGATATGAGCACGATCTAGTAATATTAATATTAGCGCACTCAGACCATTAGATTAGGTTAGGTTAGAACTGTGACCAACTAGAAAGAAAGAAAAGAAGAAAGAAAAATAATTTTATTCGTCACAGAAACACGTGCATAAAAAAATAACTACGTGCAAGCCAATAACTTACATATAACCGCCGCTGTGGTTTAGAGGTTAGACCACCTGTCTCAGACCCAGAGACTGATTCCCAGTGGGGGCAAAATTTTCTGCTCGGTTTGGTTAGTGGTGAGGTTTATTCTAAACCCGACTGGCTAGCTACCACCACCTTATATAAGTCTTTCGCCATAACAACAATGTTAACAGCATTGTTTAAGATAGCCGATCTTATCGATAGCCATCTGTGGTTGAGGATTCCGGGTGAAGCTCGCTTCCACCTTCGGCCTGATCATCACTTGCCATCAGGTGAGATGGAGGCCAAGAGTTTCCGCATTGAAGTTAAAAAAAAAGAAGAAATTTTGATGTTTTGTCAAATCGTGAAAAACGTGCGAAGGGGCCACTAGTTTTACTAAGTTTAATTAATTACGAAATCATTTAAATTATTTTGAATATAAAACAAAGTTCTCTCTAAAAACTGAACAGACAAGGCTTACAGCGTTTGTCGACCGCCATCGTCAGCGGGACGTCAACGAGAAACGAGATTATTCGAACCGAATGTGACGTGCCATTTAATAACGGATGTGTGGTACCTATGTGAATGTATGTATGTATCGCTACTTTGGCGCCGTCAACTCGTTCTCGTTGACGTTCCGTTGACGTTCCGTTGACGTTCCGTTGACGTTCCGTTGACGTTCCGTTGACGTTCCGTTGACGTTTTGGGTGACAAACCTTAGATTATGTATTCTATTCAAATGAATATTTATTTTTTAAGCCGGTTCTATGAATCAGTTCACAGAAATGCAAAGCACCGCATACTATGCAGTCTATGGCCGTCTATTGCAGTCTATTGCTGCCTCTCTGAAAAATCGAATATATGTATGTAGAAATCGTAAACAGTATTACGGATCGTTCCGGCCCAAACAGTCTCTCAAAATCTATCACTTGATAGAATCTCGACTATGACGGAATAGCGCAGTGACTAAAATAAATAGTATTAACAGTATTACAGTTAATAGTTTTACAGTCGAAAATTTTAAACGTCTAAAACGAAAATTATGGCATCTAAAGCCTAATTTATGCGTAAATTGCTAAGATTGGATCTTCTGCCCCTCTCTAATTTGTGTTATAACTGTTTGCGCGCGCGCAGGATTTGTGGCAGAGCTACGAGCGTGTAGGAATATAGAGTAGGAAGTCAATAAGTTTCATAGTTAGTGTTACGAGATTACACGCAAATTATGACTACTGTGCCATAGATAGAAAGGTGTTTGCTATAGTTACTACCGTCCTTTCACATAGGTACTACTTTCAGGACGGTAGCGGTAACTCATTAAAATCTAGATTTAGGTATTTGGGTCATCTTAGGACACTAATCTTATTAGAACACGCAAGCCGGAATATGTGGAGCTGTGGTGGCACAGTGGCAACGGCCGCAACTTACGAGGTCGTAGTTTCGAACCCAGACAGGCGCTTTACTATGTTGATAAGTATTATTAACGTCGAACGTTGTGAGGAAACCGACATGTCCTAGAACTAATATAAATATTATATAATACTAAGTTTATTTCAATAAATATTTACAACGATACACTTAAGTCTAAAGACTATATTTTCTAGTTACAAATGAATTAGAAATCTGTAGCCGAACTAGGCGAAAGCCTGGATTTCGGCTATCAGCGCCAAAAACTGACATCTAAGGCGGAATATGATAATCGCAAGAGTCATAGTTGGGCTTTACGTTAGTAACTGGACACTTTATTGTATAACAAAGGCAGTCAGGATCGTAACCGCCTTTGCAAACTAACTACGCTTTCCACTACTTACGGCATGAGACATTCCAAGAAAACTCGCGATTTAAACAAGCTTTTATTCATCAAAATATCAAACGCAATTTTCACAGGAAATTAAATGAACAACCACCTGTCTATTCAACAACATACACTACACTATCTAAACCCGAACTAAGTGTACAAATACATAGTAACATTAGTACCCCTAAGCGGTACAAGCCGTATGCGATAGCATTCTTGTTTTAATTTATTCGTAGTGGCAATTAAGGCCGTGTTCCCATAGCACAATAGCTGGTCAGATGCGACAATTGTGCGCAAACCGGGCTATCGGCATCGGGTCGCGCTGCTCTCGGTAAGATACCCAGCCTGTTTCGGGGAGATTAAAATGTGGGTACATTGGTATGTGCGTAAGCCACAGCATAGGAATACATTGGAATAAAACTTGTTTACACTGTTTTCAGTGAGTCGATTGTTTGTTTATGGTTTGTTTTATTTCGGTGTTGTGTTTTGAGTACGTTTTAAGCTGTTTCTGATAATAAAACGCCATACAATAAAACTCAAACTCAAAGCATTTATTTCAATTAAACCATTTACAAGCATTTTTGAATTGTCAAGGAGTCAGAAAGATGAAGCTAGTTGCCAATTCCAAAGCGTAGTAGGTACCTTTGGAGAAGAACGGGCAAGAAACTCTACTGACTCCACAAATTGATGGGTAATAATAATAACCTTAAATTACTTGATTTCTTAAAATAGAATGTTCAGGTTAAATAAAAGGGGAAATAACCTTATAACCACTTGATTCCTAACAATGTAGGTAAGTCCTATCAATTGCATGAATCAAAAATCATTGTCGTGTACCGAGTGTTTAGTAGATAGATAGATAATAATTGTAAACACCTGACAAGCACTGTGACATGACAACTTCATCATATTTTATATGGTTTACAACTTATGTAGTGCGAATTTCACCAATTAAACTTTACGCGATCAACCCATCTTAACCGCCTTCAAGAGCTGTCATTGTCATCAGCGCTATGGAAATATTGACACTGACAGATCTTAACGTGGTTCAGATGTGCTGATCGCGTTCAGTTTCATCGGTGAAATTCGCCCTTAGGCACATATGCTAGACTGCTTGTTTTGCTTGTTTACTCCGACCCTTGTTTAGCTAAGCTTATCATCCGCAAGACCAGTCTTAGCATGATATGGCGAATTTCTGGTTACACGGACAGCCTGACCTTCCCAAGCCATGGGGAAATCAGGATATACTGTATAATATTATCAGTATTACAGATGAATGTGCTGCTCAAGACCTGATCCTATCCCATGGGAACAGATGAGATGGCATTGTCACGGCCAAGACATAGCTAGTATTAGAACTACATAGCTTTTCTCGCGACTTCGTAGGTAGCCATTAGTTTATCGGGATTTAAATGTCACCGAACTTTAAGGCATAATATGACTTATAAACTAAACTTAAACAATTAAATTATAAGCGTACGTACCTATTCAGGGTGGCAGGGATATCGACGCGAAAACAGATACTTTTTTTTTATATCCGACGAAAAATTTCAACGTAAGGGGGTTCAGAATCAGCTCGCCGTCCGATCAGGACCAGGCCCGTGTCGACGGCGCGTTGTGTTCCACGCGCGCCTCAAAGAGATGTCAGCATCAACCGACGGGGTCGACCAATGCCTGCTGGGGTTGCGGGTTTGTCTGAAAGGGATATCGCGGCCCCGGCACACAGGCAACGGAAGGAACACGGGTGGGTTTTAGTCAGTAAAAGTCTGACACACCCTCTCGCTCTGCCCAGAGCGGGAGAAGTCATTTGATGATTTCCCATCCAAAAAAAAAAAAAAAGAAAAAAAAGGGGGTTCAGAATCATGTACTGAAATCCATGGTATCAGTTTTCGCGTCGATGTCCCTGCCAACCTGTATGTAGAATCAGATGATTGACTGCAACAATCTTCTGGATCGCGTAAGATTTGTTAGTTGTTGTTTTAGAGTAGTTAGTATTTGTAAATCTCAAACTCACAGCCTGGTCAATATGCCAATGATTAATCTTGACTGTTCTTTGTAGCTGTCTTCTTCTCTCGAATCAATGGTTATAATACAGGTCAGATTTAAGGGTACAGAAAAAAATATCCGCTGTCCCGTATAGAACTTCAATACCAACTCGAGACAAATGTATGGGACAGATGATAATTTTTTCTCTTTATCGATGTTGGTCTCATGGAGAAAATTGTTCAGTTTGATGATCACACCCTTAAATTTGACCACACGTTTCTGATACATCCTTTATAATATTAATCCTTTTCTAAAAATGTTTGGCTTCTCGTGGCATTAGTGCCATGTTTTATGTCTTCTAATGATATACCTATATTATGGCCCCTCAAAAAACGAGGACGGATTTATTTAGAACTACGCTGTAGCAAGCTAAGAGATACGAAAGAAAAACTCTCAAACAATATTTTTTACCTACACTTTGTAGCATAAACACCTTACAGTATACAAACTAAGTAGCAAGCACAGCTTAGCAAAAGATTGCTTTATCTCGCCGCTAGTAAATCAGCTGAACAGGAAGCGGGTGGACGATGAAAAATGCCCTGGCAGCCCCTCGGACGGCAAGCGTGATGATACGTGTGGATCGCACTGGACGATTTATTGGTAGCCGGCCGATAACCGGTCGTAGGGTGTACTTAGCTAAATACTTTGTGAGATTTTCATAGTAGTTCTAGCGTCATGTAAAAAGGCATATCGTCGTTTTGATATACATAGAGTTACGTCCTTTTAATTTCGATAGTTCTTTGAGTTCAGCATTATTTTTTTGTTGATGTTGATTAAGTTAATTTCAGCGTCAGGTGCTATATCTTGTGATGTCATCTGAAATTATGCTAATATGAAAAAAAATAAAAAAAATAAAGGCCCTTTTGGGGTTATAGACATTGTATTATTTTTGTTTTTTGTTTATAGTTTTGTTTTTTTGTTCTAATGCCAATAAAGGCATTTTTCTTTCTTTTATATTATTTTAAGGATGTGAAGTCTGTTGAGTAGGTAGTCTCTTCTTTTCTTGTAAGTGAATATATAAATATTTCTTGAAAATGTTTGTGAAGCTATAACAATGTTACAATAAAGTATTACGATATTGGTAGTGCGTCATTATTTTTTATTTGCATTATTTAAGAGGTTAGTAAACTAAAAGAAACAATACAATCTCAGATTTAAATTCAATTAGTCTAATTAAAACTGTGATTTATTATTTCCAGAAATTTACTTCGATGTTCATAATTTTCCAATCAAGTATTTTAAAACATTCTGAACAAGAGCAATTAAAACGCTAACAAGAACAATAAGCGTTTAAATTACCATAATCAAGATCATAAAACAGTGTCACTGGAGAATTATTCCAATAAATGTGACAAAATATCACTTCCAAATAAATCTACCTGCAATAAATTTATAGGCCCAGACTAGAATTTAAATCCTGTGTTTGTAGAACACAAAACATGGGGCAGGGTCGTTTACATTACTCACAAAACGGCATAACAACCACATTGATATTCAAACCAAAACAATCTAAATTATACGAATTATTAAAGCTATAGGGCTGATTATAGCGTGTATGGTTCGTTAGAACGGTCGGAGAGCGAAGGTCGTTGAAGGTTGGCGCGCTTTTCCGCGATCAACGGCACTAGATTAAACAAGATGGCGGGAGCGGCGCGTGCGCAGTGGCCGCAGTAACTTAGCTAGAACGATAAAATGTTGCACGCCCTAATTTATTTGTTTTAGTTCAAAATTGGTCCACATAATTGTTGTAAATTGTTTGGGATTACTAAAATATTTGCTGTAAAACTCAAGGCTTCGATTGTCAACATAATTCTACTGTTTAATTATATGTTTATTAGTCGTGTTTGGAGAATAGCAGCCCTATCAATATGCCAACTAACTTTATGTAACTACATTTGTCAGCATTTAACCTACAATCAACCTCAAGCAAGACCAATCAAAACCTGTCATCGGCATTTAGACTTCGATGTTGTATTAGGATCGTCTTCTAGTATCATCAACAAGGAAATTTAAAAGGGTTAAATATTTTTTAAATCTATTTTATGTGCATATCAAACATAATAATATGTATGTCGGAAATACTTTACTGAGTTGACTAATCGGGACGTCGCAGAGTCTACGCTCAGACCGCTGGTAGTAGGCAGAGTTCATGGATCGGCGGTCAAGCTGGGAAGACGTTTAGAAAGTGCCGCGCGTTTCGAATAGTTGTGTTATATATACAGTATGTGAAATGCTATTGTGATTAATGTGATCGTAAATTATAATTTAATCTGAACTGCAAACGGTTAGAGACATAACCTTCTCCGTTAAGTATAACAAAATAAACATGCCAACACTTCCTACTTCAAAAATCAGCAGCAGCATACTAGCGGCCCTGATTTAGCTCTAAGTCGCCTTTATAAATGTGCTTTTAATGTAACGATACCTCGGCACGAGCGGGTCTCGATACCATTATGAATTTCGTCCAATCCGCGTTCAACCTGCACTTTAATTTTATTTAATATACTTTGTTTAGCTTAAGTTTAATTTTACGAGAGCTTAGAGTAAGTAATGCTGTGTTAAGGAGCTAGGAGAAGTGGTGGCTCAGTGGTAACGGCTCCGTCTTAGAAGTTGTAGATCAAGGGCTCGCTTTACTTTGTGTGAATAATTTCATCACCACTGCTATCAAAACAGTAAAGAAAAACATCGTGAGGAAACCGGCATGTCCTAGAACGAAAAATATCGAAGACATATCACATCTACCACCCGGACTGCTCGCGTGGTAGATTACTGTCTATTTCCTTTCGAAGAGAGGAGGCCTACTGTGTGCCAGCAGTGGGAAGTATATAGGCCAATTATGCTTAAGCTAGTCACTAAAATAGAAAAAGATGAGGTCCAGAAGTCATAGTGGTACTTTGCAAAATGGCAATTGTTAAGAGATTAAGGCTATGAAAATCCACTAAGAGTTACTCGTGCATTTGATCATGTCACCATACCTACCTGTGATAAGATAATTATGATGACCCGACGTATATACTGTGATATATAAGGTCAGGAGGAAAATGGATAGTGTTTTGTAAAATTCCCCGAGACACATTGTTTATATTACAATAAAACTAATAAATATTCAAACAAATCGTTCTTGTGGTTTCCAGCAGGGATGTAACGACAGTCGTTTTACCGGAACCGGAGCCGGAGTCAGAGGTTTTAAATTTGATTGATCGGAGTCGGAACCGGAGTAGGAGGCGGAAGTAGAAGAAAGATGTGGTAAGGCTTAATGAAACAATTGAAATATAATTCAGTATCTTTAATCACTCTCTTTAATTAGTCTCTTTAATCAGTCAAATATTAGTGATAATAATATAATCATAATATACCTAAGTAATACCTACCTAGAGAGGTGATAATTTAACATGCGGCTTAATGCTAACTTAATTTAAATCAAATCCAGTGACTCTAAAAGTGGCAAATTGCACTTCTGACCTTCGGTATAACTCCGATTCAAAATTATCGGAACCGAAGTCGAAGTCGGAGATGTAAAATGAATCGACCGGAAGTTTCGACCTTTCGGAGTCGAAACCGAAGCTCCGTAACATGCCTGGTTTGGTGGTGTCACAAACATACTAAGTTTGTCGATGGCCGATGGTATAACTAGCGGAATGTGTGTGTGCGTGTACTATACTATACGCCTGTGCTACCCTATCAGAAGATAAAAGAAGAAAATATTGAAAGATTGCTTTGCTACAGCTGAGCATGAGGTCCTGGGTTCGATTCCCAGGTTGAGCAAAGTGTTATTTGGTTTTTCCATCATGATTTCTTCAGCAGCAGCCTGGAATCTGCATTTTGGCAATAGGCTCGCTCCCGATTACACGGGATTTAAACATAACTGGCGAAATGTGGGTTACTATATACACCTCTGCCTAACCCTTCGGGGAAACAAAGAAAAGAAATAAAGAATAACGTTTATTTGGACACAGTTCGTGAAATACAAATAACATATAAAACATAAAAAAGAAATCATAAAAAGAAGAAAATATAGTTTTAACAACAATAGAGTTTGTCTCACGGCTGCGCCAAAAAGGTTCAGGAATCAGGCATGTATGTAGGTATGTTTGTATCAGTCTCCTGTCTGCTAATAAAAACATGCTGAAATCATCAATAATCTGCCAGTCAATCATGGTGATTATGGCAATATCCTCTATGTCAATATTCTTTGAACTCTATTAACTTAACAAAAGCAAACAGTCTTTGGTTCGACACGCTCCTACGCATCCGAATATATAATTTCAAGCGAACCGATGATTTCTAAATATAACACTTAGTATAATATCGGATCGTAATTTCGAAGATAACAGTACTGTGGACGAGTAGGAAGTTTATTTGTTTAGCGAGATCATTAATCATAGGTCGGACACAGTAGGATACAGAACAGAAGGTGCAATGTTACCAGCTCTCGATACTACAAATTATCGTAATTTTATAACATACATCCTGCATGCATGTTCCTAGACATGGGCATGAGTCGCTACGCCGACACTGGATTCTTGTGGTTGAAGCCTCTGACGGTGGTCAGTAAGTTCTGTAAAAAAACTAGCTTTTTCTGTAGCCAAATTGTATTGTCCCTTGATTTTCTGAAGAAAAGTTCACCCACGGCTCGTCGACAAATGTAAAATTTGCCCGGCAACTGAAAAGCTCAAACTGAAAGGTGGTTTCAGATTTTCTAGCCTCGTGCTTTTCGGTTCTTTTTCCATAGTCAGGTTTTACATTTTTAACCGACTTAAAAAAGGAGGAGGTTTTCAATTCGGTTGTATGTTTGTTACGCGATTACTCCGCGAATTAAGAATTGATTTGATGATTCTTTGTGTTTCTGGTAGGTCATATTTCAGAGATGGCACCATATAAATTTTATTAACTTTGCTTGGGTAGTTTTTGAGTTATCTTCAATAATACGTTTTTTTCCCACTTAGCTACTATGGATAATGTTATAAGTTCTTGTCGCTATTACCTACATAGCAGGTAGTGGTATTCGAATTATGTGGGGTAGGTACTAAAACTAAAGTGACAAATAAAACTTTTTACAAAAAAAAAAAAACAACCGACTTCCAAAACAAACACAAAAAGGTGAAAAATAACTATAATTTCGGAATTCACTGGCAAAACAAGAAAATTCAAAACCAAAGACATCGACTTCCAAAATTAAAGGTATTTTTCGCTTTGTAGTGTTTGTTTTGGAAGCCGATAATTTTTTTTTCCTAATATAATCCTTTTATAATAATTTATTTCTTTTTTCTTAATTAATATTGCAGGAGGCCTTAGCTGTTCACTCTGTGTGATCAGTCCTGGGCCTTCTGCACCTATCTGTCCTGTATCACAGGTTGAACTGTGCCCTAATAGAATTACCATTGATTAAAAAATATCACGATCACGTTCAATTTCTAGTTTATTATTGTTTTAATTTAATTTATTACTTAAATTATTAGCTATTCAACTTTTGTAGGTTAATAACAGATTGTCTGACCTAGTACTGAGTTCTATTCATAAGTTTTTGCATTTCTTATTATGCTGTTCAATGATTTATTATTTCTTCTGATTGTGGTTTAAATATTTAAAAACGGTGTTGTTTTCTCGTATCTTTGGTCATGTTAATAAGCACTTGAAACAATTTAGTTCAGCTGGAAAACAATCTGAGTTGTATTTTGCAGGTGTTTGCTCTGATTGTGGCAATCGCGTATATTTTCTTTATTATTCTATATTTTCTTTTTTCGCACTGATTCGGCACTTTTGGAATATATTCTTCCTTATTACAAGACGGATGAAACGGAGTTACTCTGTGCTTTACTTTTTTCCGTATATACCTCGATTTCGGGTGACAACTGAAAAACAGCGCTGTGCTGTGGGCCCCCTTAGCACAGCATCATGCTGAGTGGAGAACTTCTTGTCACAGTCACGACGTCCAGCTGCCGACTATTTTCTGTTCTGTGGTCGTGATTATAGATTTGTTTTTTTTTTTTAATTCTGTTAACTTGTTTTTTTTTGTATGTACGAGTTTCTGTGACAAATAAAGCTATTAATATTTTTTTCTTTTTTTCTAATATGTTTTCAGGGAGGTCTTCAATTGAATAAGCACTAAACCTGAATCATAACACAAACAACTCATTTCGTTTATTGCGTAATAGTCGTCATACAGTTATAAAACAATGACGTTACGTTATGCCAAATTATAAACACATCGCGCTGCTCGACATACTCAGTTACGTGGTACAATGAGTTAATACTAACATACTGAGATTATACTACGTGATCGAATCTATTCCACAGGATTCTGGCTCAAATCTAGTCTGTTATAGAGATGCTGAGATTTTATTGTTCAGTGTTTGGTGGTTTCCGGAATCATTTTGTTTTATTTCTTCATGAAATCTGTAAAATACGCTAAATTATTAAAAAATATCCAGAATGTTTGTAACAATGTTTCGGGAAGCAGTGGATAAGGTATGTCCTGGTTAGGTAAAATAAAAATACTGAATTAGCATTATCATTGCAGTTTGAAGAATTTCATAGCACACACTTCAAGGCATGAACACCGTACAAACAGGTTTTGTCGACGGGCGAATAGACAAATTGACGGATAAACAATCACAATCTGTCATTTTGTCTACACTTCCGTCGACAAAACCCGTTTCTACGGTGGTCTACGTGGCTACGCGTGCTGGACCGCATAGCTATGCCCGCCACGTACAAATAAGAACGCATTCCATAACATAAGCTCAACATGTAATAATTTTACAATATAAGTGTAGTGTCGCTCGATGTAATTTCATAAAATTGACGTCTGATTTCTCTCACTCTTCCGTATTAGTTACACTCATTCGCTGGCGATTAACTGGAACCTGGTACAAACAGAGAAAGCCATGATTGTGGGTAATGTGGCAATGTTGCACTAGTTAATGTGAATGGGAGGAAGTGTAATGTATTTGTGTTACATGCCGAGATAACACCCTTTGGCTATGAGGCAGGGAGGTATAGAACTCCTTGTAGTGCTAACACATGCAGTGGGTCCGTCACGAAGGCGCGAAGTTAACGAAACGTACATTTTAAAATTGGTTTTTGTTCAGTGCAGCTCTCCTGGAGGGTTCACCTAGTCGCATATGTGATGCCGGGGGCCCTTGCGGAGAGCTCACATTAAATGAAGGTTTTTCTTAGCGAATACAGCATGAAAATTAAATCAGATGTATATTTTAACAAGATTTATTAGCGTTGGTTTTAAAATCCAACTTTTTTTTTTTCGTTTTTACTTATATAACACACCCGTGTCGCGCGCATTACCGATCGGACGTGACATGCGAGTCTAATTAAGTGCAGGATGAGTTCCTCCAACGTAGTGAAATGTGCGAGCTGCAATGTCGTTATTAACGAAGTGTTAGCTTTCGTGTGTAATAAACTGGACATAATGGACGAGGAAAGCCTAAGTCGGATATGTATTAGTGCTTTCTCGGATTGTGATATTGTAGAAGCAAAAAACTTACTATTTGATGCGATTACAACAACTTCCAAGCGTAAAATTACAAGGAAGAAAGATGGGAAAAAGGTGCGTGAGATCGAGGATATCATTAGCTTATTACAAGTAACCCATCCTAATGACCGGCCTGTTTTTGTTGCAAAAGATTTGCACAAATTACCACCCGTACTATTTGATCACGTAGACGTGACAAAACTGCTTAAAGATTTAACAAAGATGAGAAATGAAATTGAAGAAATTAAATCACAATATGCATCTACTACTCAACTTGAACCGATCAAGCGTGACATAGTAGATTTAAAAAAGTTGACGAGTAAAAAGTTGAGTATGAAAAGCCCATGTTATTCGTATGTAAACACAAAGCGAGGAGGCGGAACTCATATGATGGACAGCTGCGATTATGATAGCGGGCCGATGGGATTGCAACATGTTCCTATTACTAGCCAAAATACATCAGATCAAAGTTCAAAAAGTGAAACAATTTTACCGCCTACCCACTACTCATCAATATCAGCTGATAAGAACATAAATTGCCCAGAGACTAATGAGCATAATCAGAAAGATTGCGAAACCCGTTTAGGCTCACAGCTGAGCACCGTAAGCAACAGCGACTTGTCGCAAAAAATTGATACTAACAACATTGAGAGGTGCCCGGGACACACGGCCGCGGCGGTCGTCCAATCGAAATCCCAACCTAAAACGGTTGCTCAGGTTGTAAGTGAAGGGGAGTGGACCCTGGTACAAAAACAGAAGAAGAAAACGAGGAATCGCTTTGTGGGAAATATAGGAAAAGCTGTTATAGACCCCACGGGCAAATTTAAGGCGGTAGATGAAAAATTTGTTTTGTATATCTATAATGTGGATAAACAGGTGACACAGAGTGACATCATAGAATATGTTGATGAAAAAGCCAAAATACGTGTGGAAATTGAGAAAATGATAATGAAGATGCCCAAAAGTTATAATGCATACAAGATTTCTGTTCCAAAATATAAGTATGATATATTCATGAGTGATGATTTTTGGCCAGAAGGTATATCATATCGTAAATTTATAGACTTTAATAAAAAGAAAACAGACAGGGAAAATACTCTGAGAATGAACATTACACACAATTTAAATGGATAATACGACCCTAATAAATTTCAATTGTAAATGTATTAAAAGATCTGTTGACTGCGTTAGGCGTCTGTGTGTAGCGGCCGACGTTATCGCGTTGCAAGAAACTTGGCTTTTGCCACATGATATCGCCATTCTTGGACAAATAGATGATGACTTTGCTTTTACTGGCAATTCGGCAGTCGATACCTCAGCGGGAGTGTTACGTGGAAGGCCTTATGGAGGAGTGGCTTTGTTGTGGAGGAAGAGCCTATTTCCATCCGTCACGGTAGTTAATTGTAACAACGCTCGCCTTGTAGCTATTAAGATAGTGTCGCAGGATCGTTCCATACTAATTTTGTCGGTGTATATGCCTACGGACTCGAACGATAACGTAACTGTGTTTACAGATTGTCTTAGTGAAATTAGTGCGATAATAGAAAGTAATAATGTGCAATCAGTGATCCTACTCGGCGATTTTAACGCTCACCCAGGCGAGCTGTTCGGGTGTGAACTGATGAGCTTCTGTGAGGAGCAGTGCTGGACCTGTGCGGACCTGGAATTACTGCCGCAGGGTACGTACACTTTCGTGAGTGACGCGCACGGTTGTCACCGCTGGCTCGACCACTGTGTAGTGACCGAGGCTGCGAGGCGTCTGCTCGTTAGTGCAACTGTGTTGTATGATACATATTGGTCGGATCACATGCCTATACAATTACAATGTAATTTTAATATGATAAGACCTACAATTGAGACACCCGACCTGATTAAAAACTTTGCGATATGGGGAGAACGGAATACTAGTCAAATAAGTCAATACAAAGAAATATGTCATACAATGTTAAGGGAAATTAATTTTCCATTAGATTTTAAAGAATGTGCTAACGGGTGTTGTGAGGATTCCAATCACAAAATCGTATTGGACAATATGTATATAAACATTGTGTGTATACTTACAGAGGCTGCCCAATGTACCAGTAATGTGGATGCGGGAGGGGGTAGAAGGAATAAATGTGTTGTCGGTTGGAATAGGCATGTTAAGCAGGCTCACGCAGACGCCCGGCTTGCTTTTCAAGTGTGGAGTATGTCGCGTAAACCAACTTCTGGTTCTGTTTATGAACATATGTACGACACGAGAAAAGTCTTTAAATCAAAGTTAAGATGGTGTCAGAACAATGAAAATAAAATTAAAATGGACATCATAGCTGACCATCATAAATCTAAAGATTTTTCAAGGTTTTGGAAAAATACAAATAGATTGAATCCGAGGCCGGGCGTCCCGGTGAGCGTGGCGGGGCAACATGACCCTACTGCTATAGCAAACTTGTTTGTAAAACATTTTAAAGTTCGATCTCCTCTTGGCTCCGCATCGCAGGTGGTCGATGCTGAGGATTGTCTGAAGGAGTTAAATGTCAGGTTTTCAGCAAAAGATGTTGCTATTGTTATAAAAAAAATGGTTAGGGGCAAGTCACCAGGGTATGACTACCTCAGCATCGAGCATCTGCAGCATGCAGGAGTTCATCTGCCTAGGGTTCTGGCGATGTTCTTCTCACTCTGTCTAAGCCACGCTCATCTGCCCGGTGACCTAATGAAAACTGTGGTTGTACCTATTGTGAAGGATAAGACTGGGGACACATCAGACCTCTCGAACTATAGGCCCATATCCCTTGCTACTATCATTGCCAAGGTGCTGGACAGTTTGCTTGATAGGCATATGGCGACCCGCATCGAACTGCATGATGCGCAGTTTGGTTTCAGACCTGGTCTCTCCACTGAAAGTGCCATACTGTGTCTCAAGCATACTGTTCAGTATTATACGTCAAGGAAAACGCCTGTTAATGCGTGTTTCCTAGACCTTTCCAAAGCGTTTGATCTGGTGTCGTACGAGTTACTGTGGCAGAAACTATTGACTGATACTTCAGTGGATAGAGAAGTTATATCAATTCTACGGTTTTGGTATAACAATCAGACTAATTGTGTAAGGTGGGCAGGCTCATTATCGGATGTGTATAGGCTGGAGTGCGGGGTGAGGCAGGGCGGACTGACCTCCCCTCGCCTCTTCAATCTGTACATAAACCGGTTGATCGTCGAGCTCAGCAACACCTATCAGGGTTGTTATGTAGACGGAGTATGCGTCAACAACATTAGTTATGCTGATGATATGGTGTTGTTGAGCCCTTCGATCAACGCAATGTTGAGCTTGCTAACAATATGTGAGAGGTACGCGGAGACTCATGGGCTCAGATACAATGTTAAGAAGAGTGAGGTACTAGTTTTCAAGGCGGGCACTAAAACTTACCCAATTGAACCTCACTTGAAACTTTGCGGAAGTTCCTTAACGCAAGTCACTTCCTTCAAGTATCTGGGCCACTGGGTTTCCGAAGACCTAAAAGACAGTCTGGATATTGAGCGTGAGCGCAGGGCGTTGGCTGTCCGCTGCAATATGTTGGCACGCAGATTTGCGAATTGCACGGCTGAAGTAAAGGCTACACTATTTACAGCGTACTGTCAGTCGTTCTATACATGCAGTCTGTGGGTCAACTACACGTAGAGGGCATACAGCGCCCTGCGCGTACAATACAATAATGCGTTCAGGGTGTTGATGGGGTTGCCGCGCTACTGCAGTGCGTCCGGCATGTTCGCAGTGGCGAGAATAGATGGCTTTCACGCTATCATGCGCAAGTGTTGCGCTTCCATTATGCGCAGGGTACGCGACAGCCCCAACAGCATTCTGAAAACTATAGCTGATAGGTGGGACAGCCCCATACTGGGACATTGGATACGCCTACATGCCACTGTGGCGTATTAATTAATGGTTTTGTGGTGTTTTTCTGGTAGATGTAAGTACTAACACTAGTTTTTAAGTCGTGTGTATACTAACCAAATGGACTAGTTATGGGTCCGAAATAAAAGATATTATTATTATATTATATTCACAAAAAATTTAAAAGGTTGGAAACTATGTATAGCTACAAGACCCTCTGAAAACACAATTTTACTTCGTTTTACAATGTTTTATAACGTGGTTTTAAAGCTAATGCCATTGACCGTCCGCGATGGTTAACTTTAGCGTAATCGTAATGCCGGCAACCCTCCCGGAGGGTTCACTTCCAATATGTATGGCGGCATGTCGTATGAGTTCTATGAAAAGTAGGTGGAGTCGAAAGTGTTAAAGACTATATTTATAACCGTCTTCACAAAAGTAGGTTCTGTGTTCGACCAACGTACCAACGACCAATTTATGTGTATTTTTATATTCTACTGAAAAAAAATCCTTTCATTATTCTTTAAGGGCCATGGCCCAGCTTTTATCTTGCCCGACATCTGTCACCTGTACACGTCAGGATCTTATGTCTCAATGTCTGCGTCAGGGAATGGTGTTAGCGTTGCCGAGGTCCGTGCCAAACAGAAAATTTTAATTATAAATATTTCCCATCGAAACGCTAAGAAAAAGATTTTTTAAGTTTGTCTATCTACTTTGTTGTTCCGGTTAGACTGCAAGCCGACCCAGCAGACTTGGGAAAAGGCTAGACCGATTATGAAATTTGTCTACTTTTGTATTTCTGCAGATTTCATTCATAAATACAACCATTTCGCTACATAAATTAATTAACTGTGATAACCGTACTTAGACACGTATCAATTGAAACGGTAGTAAGTTTCAAAGTTAAACCAAACCACTTGTAAAGTTGAGCACGATTTCGCTGTCATCTTGAGCACAACGAGTGCCAGTCTGCCAACGTGCTAACTTTGTACTACAACTGACAGACGGTTCTGTTTCTCTACTTATCCCTTTGGTAAATACTCGTAGTTACAAATCATAATATTCTGAAAACACTATGTGGTTTTTTTATATCTATAATTTTACTTTTTACTCATTTATAAAAAATATATAACATTAATATTATCTAAACTAATTTTATAAAGAGATTTTTTTTGTATGTTTGTATGTTGGTTTGTTACGCTTTCACGGCTAAACTGCCGAACCGATTTTGATGAAATTTGTTATGGGGGTACTTTGAACCGTGGGAAAGAACATAGGCTAGTTTTTATCAACATAACACGCGGGCGAAGCCAAAAAATTCAAAATTCAAATTCAAAATTCAAAAGTCATTTATTCAAACTAGGCTGAGAATCAGCACTTTTCGAACGTCAAAATTACATAAGACAGTCCCCCAAAACGCCCACCCTTCACCACTTCCTAGTGCATTAGCTGGGAAGAAGAAGTGGCGCAACAAACTCCCCAGCAGCACAGCTGTCTGTTCAGTTAGAAGAACAAAAAAATAAGATTCTATATAATAGTATTCAAAATAATTTAGATAATTTAGATTACGCAACACAAAACATAATTTAAATTATTAGCCATATGTTCGCTAGCACACGCCAATATACCATACAACATCATCGAGAACTATACTCAGGCAGAAATAAAAACTACACGTAAACAGAACTTATCTAAATAAAAGCCTCCAGGCATAAAGGGCGTGCCCGCTTACATATAGTTGTAACTGGAAGTTATAAATGATAAACTAGGACCATCGAGATAAAATAAATAAAACAAACAGTTAATTACTAATAACAATAACTAATATGATCAATTGTCGAGGTCACTAGCTAACCACATATTGCAATACAACTCATTAGAAAAAACATTGTAATGAGTAGATTATGTCAACAATAAATTGAAATAAAATTAAAAATAGCTTGACTTATAAAGTCAAATAAAAAATAAAAAAATACAATTATATAAACTCATATAACTTGTCAGTAGGTAATCTGGAGAAAGAACATAAACATTGTCTTGAGTTAATCACAGCGACCAACTATTCTTATCATTTAAGTAGTCGTTTAGCCGTGGGCGGAAGCTGGTAATCATATTATTATATATATATACTTAGGTATGATTTGTTTGTTTGTAACTTTGTATGTAGGGGGTAATCTACGGAACTACCAGCCGGACTTACAAAATTATTTTTGCTTTGGATAGCTCAACTCTTGAGGAAGGTAGGCTATGAAACATCACGCTACGGCTATAAAAACCCGAGCAAAAAGAAAAAAGTCAGAAAGAACGCTAAGCGAAAACGAAGTAATAGCGCGGGCGGGCGATGCCATGCGACGCGGTGGGTCGGGGCTGAAATTTCACGCGGATAAAGTCGCGGGCAGAAGCTTGTAAAAGAATATTTGGCCTGAATTAAAGTAAAAACAAGTCACAACATTTTAAAATAATGTTGGCGTGCCACGAACTGACAGTTGTACGTCAGTATTGTAGTTTACCTCCTTGCGGAAGGGTTCATGCCGTCAGCAAACCTCAATAGGTCCACAGGCAATGCTGCTTCTTCGTAGTATCAATATACCACAAAGGAGCATTACTGATTTAGTTCAATAAGCACCTATTAAACTAAATCAGTAATGCTGAAATTACAGCATGTCTTTCGGTCAATGGGTCGTTTTAGGGGCGGAGTTTTTCTAAGTCCTCGCTCCAAAGAGCACCTTAACTACACTCCAACCTGTCTTTCTCCAAAAATCTTCATCTTTATCTTTAAAGTCTTCTTCTTCCTTCTTCTTTTCGTGAGGTTAGTGACTAAGTTGGTGTCAGAGTTTTAAAGCCGCCCATGGGCCTCTGACTTAGCTTCACATGCCGTCGAGAAATATCTCTCAGGTGTCGGTTTCCTCTCGATATTTTCGTTTTTGAAGCGAGTGATAATTAATTATACAATACTTAGTAATAATTTGCACATGAATCCGAAAAGACAGTGCGTGCCTTGGGTTCGAACTCGAGAACTATGACTTGGCAGGCTGACGGTCACACCACTAGGCTATCACTGCTCTTTAAAGTAATCAATGCATAGACAATCTCCATGGTGTTGCAGTATCTATATGTAACGATAGCCATTACAATCAGGTGGGCCGGTCGCCCATTTGTTAACCAAGATTACTGCTTACAAATTAATTAATTCCACCTCACATTTTGCAAGCTAACACGACAATAACCCAGATACGAATGGTTATCGGTAATCAACAACAATCATTCAAGCCATCGGCTGTGCGGCCTTCAGAGCTGCCTTCGGAGGCTGGTCTAGGCACATTCCGACTAAAACAAATGCTAATTATATGGTAATCAGCTGTTTGAATATTGCAGCATCGGTATTGTAATGCGCTGTGGTATGTCAATGAAATTGTTTGTGTTTAGTTGTGGCTATCTCGGAGATTGCTGTGAGGGTTGTGATTGTAAAAAGATTGATTATTACAGCTTTGTGCTTTCATAATTATATCTGTTATATTACAGCTGGAGCCTTATAACAAGATAATCTTAATGGCTAGATTGTTGATCCAATTAGACCAGGAGAATAATAAATAAGTATACCTACCTACCATAGGAATGGAGAAAGATACCGTCCCCAAAAATAGATTATAATATGGTAAATGATTTTATTTCTCTAAGTAAGTTTGTACAAACAACACTTTAACAGTTTTGACTCCACCCATTTTCATAGAACTCATTCGCCATGCCGCAATACATATTGGAAGTGAGCCCTCCGAGAGAGTCCCCGGCATTACGTTTGCGCTAAAGTTAACCATCAAGGACGGTCAATGGCATTAGGTTTAAAACCGTGTTATAAAACACTGCAAAACGAAGTAAAATTGTGTTTTCAAGGGGTCTTGTAGCAATACTTTTCCAACCAAAATTTTATTGTCAATATTTATAACAGTGGATAAAAAAAATGCTTTGATTTTAATAAATCTTGTTAAAATATACATCAGATTTTATTTTCATGATTTATAATGCTACCGCGAGGCTCCCGACACCAATCGTGTTAATATGTCAATTTTGTTTTTTTTAGGTTCCGGATGCAACTTCAGCCTTTAACCGTAGATTAGTAGAAGTTCACAGCTTCAACTATTACAGTGACATACATACATATTACTTAGATTATAATATACAAAATCTACAACAGTCTACATAGGACATCTATAAATTCCCACAGAAAGAACACCACATACTTACATACAGCACCCCAAATTACACCACCCTAACACAATGATTACGAATGCGTGTACAAGCTAAGATAACACCGGGCCTACCATATCTTCCACAGTAAATACCAATCTACACATCCAATTAATAGTAAGACAAGAGCAGAGCCTTCTCGCCCTCGTAAACTAGTATCGATACTTCGATAGGTTCGCTCGCCGATCGTAATTATCGATAGCGCAACACTAATTGTGGACGTCGATATCGAAGTACCGAGTGACGATGACGGGTGATGGCTTCTCGATAAGGTGTCGATAGAATGGTGTTTGTTGTGACTGGTTTGAGTTTTCGTTGGTGCGTTTGTGTTAGTGTACTTTTTAAGGGGTTTTCTTAGCTGAATGAAGTTTTCATTTATAACTTACGCAGTCTGTCTGAACAGTGTTTTTGCTTTGCTCTTCGGGACGTATCATAATCGTAGCACAGGAGGTAAAAGAGGCCATAGTCAGTTCTTCCAAAGATCCTTAAGCTTCCTCTTTTTATGAGCTGAGGAGAAATGGTGTGAATTTAGTTGGCAATAAAATTCTCTTACAAAAACGTTCACATTCAAGACGCAATCTGCCAAACTTGTCAAAAATTTGGTAAATTGATTGTATTTTTTTGACAGATTTGAATATTTTTTTGACAAACGTTCTTAAAAATTACGGGAATTGGCCCTCAAGTTCTTACTTCCGGGAACCTTAGTATACCTAACATTCAATGTCGGTAAATATAACGATATCATAAGATGTACGCACATCACTTCGTCACATCCCTACATCATTGTTTTACTCTCATTGCGCGCTACCGCAGGAAATTGTGCGCGCGCGCAGCTTTTTGTGACGAAAGGCTTTAATGTTCTATGAAATAGTTTTATTGTTCGCCTGTCATTACCGGCGTCATAAAAATGAAAGCTATCATTAAGGTGTAAGGAATTTATTTTATATAATTATGGTGAACTACGTAGGTAAATAATTAAAATAATTATCAAGTTTATTGTGCGTTTGGTGTGTAAGTAGAACATTAATTAGAAAAGAAGGAAACCGTTGAACATGTTTATGTTGAAAGTTTATTTAAATTTGAAAGTTATGTACGATTTACACAAAAAGAGCTTTAAATATGGCAACATTATTGATTGTAACTTTTATTGATTATTATTATTATTCCGTGTATTCATTAACTTGTAATTAATTGTAACTTTTATTGATTATTATTAATCCTGTATTCGACACAAATGTATTTTTGTTCAGAATAAATAAATCAAATCAAATAAATCAAACACAGAATAGTGCTGGCTTGCCAGTTACATAATATGCCTACAATCAACCCTTGACCATTCGGCCTCAACTCAGACAGATAAAGACACCAATTTATTTCTAGTACCAAACTTCAAATCATTAAAAAAATCAAACTCGAGCTACTTCCACTTTATTCTAAAGTGTTCACAAAATCCACACTAATACATAAGTAAGTATATAATATGTATGTCACACAAAGTGCAAATTCCTCAATTCTCTCATAATCGAATCTCCATCGCAACTAAACAAACTATCTGGCAGCTACCCATGCTGTCTAATCCTGTGCTTGGCCTATGTGCTGCTGTATTAACTGGATAATAAACTATTTTCTATTTCTATCTGAACTCAGTGACTCCACTGGCACTAATCACTACAGGGTCAAAATAAATTAACTAGCAAAACTCCGCAGACGTGTTGGGTATGGATACCTAAACATGATCAAATATTTTTTTAAATAATTAATGACTTTTTTTGGGGTTCATCAACCACAAGTAATGTAGGCACTTTAAATATCAGTTTTCTTTGTGTAATTGTGGGGACTACGCATCAAAGACCTGACGTCACACAAATACTGCATCGCGCAATTAGAGTTTACCGCGCGAACCGCCATATTATATAACTTCCCCATCATCAATCGTTGGGCAGTTGCCCGCCAGACACGACACCCGTCTGGTCAGTGGACCCTCCCTTTTCTATAGACGATGAGTGAACTGTACACCTGTTCCTCATGCCTCTAAATAATCTTCACAGACGTGATAGTTATATCTAAACACGATAAAACAAAAAAAAACAGATTTTATCGACTCATACTTTAAGAAACAACACCAACAGCGGTCGTCACGCAGTGGGTGCCTGAAGACGGGCGTCGTCACCGAGGCAGACCTAAGAAACGCTGGCGCGACGACGTAGACTCGACTAGACCAGAAGGCAGCAGACAAAGTTGTGGAGATCTTTGCCCAGCAGTGGGACAGAATAAGTTAAAAACAAAGAAAAAAAAACATGCGGGGCAGTCTTTGGGGACTCCCGATAGAATTGAAAACTTAGTAACTTGTGAATTGTATATCTATGTACATATATACACAGTATTCATATAGCTCTTGGGAAGCATGCGGTGACGATGACGCGAGTTTCACGCTTTTTGTACACCCAAAAAGTGCTCATCGCGCCTAAAGAAGTTTTCACTCCAAAAAAGATCCATCAGGACTACGGAGTTTCGCTAGCTAATTTAACCTGAACCTGTATACTCGTGTGAACTCAGCATAAAATTGCACTAAGTAGGATATTGTACAACCGAAGTGATAGGTTCTGGTACAAGTCTTACAGATAATATGTCCCATTTCGTTCAGGTAGTCTAACGGACAGCGTGGGTAGGTAACAACTGATGTTATTAATATTTATGCTATGTACTCCATTAATAAATCATAATTTATTACGATCAGCGAAATCCAGCAGAATACATGAAGCGAAGGATTTAAATAATCATGCATTTCGTCATTAAATGCTTTCTCAAACGATGTTAATTAAGTGTCTAAGGAATTAGTATTTTCGCTTTGAGGGATGAGTCCACTTTCTAGGGAGTGCCAGCAGAAGGCTTATGTCACAGTATAATAAAGAAACAATATTATATTTCGGTAGTGACCTTGAAATAATTACCTATGGCCGCTCTGAAGATAAACTTTTCGCGTCCGTGCGTAACTGCCGCGCACTCGATACCGTTGCGCAGTGCTATACACTGAGATTTCCAAGCGCGTGGTTTCGGCAGTATTCTATGAAGATATAATACTGCTACTTATTAGTACTGTGTTTATGTCCAGTAAGTGACTGCATTAGCCTATTGGTGACATGAACGTAGCAAACATACATTAGACACAATGGAGAATTAAATACACGCCTAAAGGCTTATTTTAAGCAAGAGTGTCTTTGTAGGAGAGAAAGTTGAAAAAACAAAACTCATCATCAATTTCCAATTTAATGTGAGCTTCTATCAAGTCTCATCCTCTCATCGAGACGATTAAATCTTATCTTGTTTATCTAAGAAATCCTAACCAGCAAAAAATAATTGCCTAGATCCGTTTGCAACACATCATAATTAACACGGTACTTACAAAATCACCATCCACCAGTCAATGAAATACTTTGTAATAAGGCCGGAACAACATCAGCCTAAACGTCCGGCGTCCGTCCGGTCAGTGTGGCAACGCCTTAATAAAGCTCAGTTCACATCCTTCCGACAATACGTCACTTCAAGGAAGTGATTTCGAAAAGCTGTGGGAACTATTTGCATTTCGAACGGTTGTTAAATGTCAGCCTATTGAGTTCAGCACTTTGTATTTTGAAATTGGAAAGACTAAGAAACTTTGTGATATATTGTGAGAAGATTTTTATCGTAAACGTTAAGATTTTTCGATAAGAAAAACTGTGTTTTATTGATTTTACATAAATAATCAAATTAATCAAAAATCTACATAATTAATTTGCCAACGGTTTATCTTTGGCAAATTAAGTAAGTATTTTTGTAGAGAGCGGAAAATCAAATGTGCTTTTTAACTTAAATGATGCAACGACATAAATGAAAGTCTTGACTAGTAATTTGCAACATTGTCTTGCCCTGCCACGTCATAAAAACCCTGTCTTGATCGGACTTCCCAATGACAATAAAATCAAAGCATATTCAAAGAACTAATTAGTGACAGAAACCACCTCTGGCCTTGACCGAAATTACTAAATGAGTTAGCACATTCTTTATATGTTAACCATACCTAGCGTATTTCTACTAAAGCAAATTCTGTCATTAACAGCTAAACGTCACAATATAGTGAAGGGTTAATCGTATTCTAATTTTAAACGCAAACTATAAGCTCCCTGCTTAACCAGTCCAGCCCCATATCAGTGCACAGAGTACATAAATAGAGGTAATCTCAGTGCAACCCCATTACTTTTACCTTAAGATACCGCGTTCCGTTACTACATGATACATTAGCTAGGCTGTGACACGGTAGCCATTAGAATATCCCTGTCCACCAGGATATCGTAATGGCCGCGGTGTGTACCAGGCTTTACAGTTTTTGTGGTATAGGTTGTTTAGCAAAATTGTGCAGGTTATGAAGCCAGTTTGATGACTTCCGCCTCCCGATGATTATATGTATATTCAGCGGGAACTAGGGGGTGAACTCTAATTCGATCTCTGCCTGCTACGGATAATAAAAAAAAGCTAAGTAATAGATTATGCAAAAAGTCAAAATCACTTATTCAAATTAAGCTGAGGATTAGCACAGCAAAATACATAAAACGGCCCTCAAAAGGCCAGCCTTTATCACTTCCTAGTGTTTTTAGCTTGGGAGAAGAAATGGCGCAACAAACTCCCCAGCAACGCACCCAAGCACTCCCAAGACCGACCCAAGAATGGAATTAGGGACAATTACCGCTTAGTAGCTACGCTTAAACCATAACACCTTAGTATTGGTGTTACACACCAATTCAAATAAGTTTTATCCATTCATCTTAAATTTTCTTTACCTTTCACATTTACTAAAACCTTTAACCTTTAAGCTATAAATATCAAAACAGAAACCCACATCACAATACAAAATCAGCGAGAAAATAAACAGACCTTTCTAAACATTTCCCTTGACACCACCAATGATAATATAAAGGTAAAGAAAGCAAACCACTTTAATTCGATCAGCTATTACGTGTGGAGGAAGCAAGGCAAGTGTGTGTAACCCGGCTAATGAAAGGAGGTTGGTGTCCGGTCGCGTTACAACCGGTCAAGGCGAAATCTCAAATGGGCCGGGTGTTACGACCCGAGAGCGCTGAACTTGGCTGACCATTAGAAAATCTAATCTCACGCCGCTTCTGTGTGGGTCGTCGGATGCGGGAGGTGGAAAGTCCTGAATCTTATTTTAATAAAATAATTTATTTTCTTTCGTCAAACTATCTGAATCCACTCGCCTAGCCATTTACAAATAGGGTACGAAAACTTTGTACTTTGTACGTGGATACCAAAAAATTCAGCTCTAATACAGCCGCGCGAGCTTATTTTCGCCAATAGTCAGCCTAGGCCAAACCAAACACGGGTCAAACTGGGCAAAAGTATACCTACTGCCCAGTTTCTTAAATAATTATCCCTTCCAAAAAAAAATCATAGTTCATAAAAAATTCATGTTATAGTTTTTTTATGAAACAGGGTATTACTATGTTACTATACATAGGTAACAGTTGTTATTATGAATTCACTAGATACATGATTCTAGACCAGCAATGAAATTTTTCGTCAGTTCCATACACTTTACCCGTGTAGGTACTGCATTTTTGTATAAATCTGCATTTTTTTTTATTCTACTTAAATTTTCAACATTGTGGGTTCTAGAATCATGTGCTGAATTTATGGTAATAGTTTGTGCATTGATATCCCTTACTCCGTGTATTTCGTCTAAATGATCTCCATTCCAGTCAACCAAAGAACTATAAAAGTATCGAGAATCTTTAAATTCAAAAAAAGAAAATACACATTTAGAATTACAATAATGCATACATTCAAACTCCTTGTCGTTGGCAGTACTTTCTTGCTGCCGCACAGCTATCGGTGGCACCTGGGCCCCGCCCAATCGCGGCTGCCCCGTCCGACACTTACCCTGATTGAAACTATTAAAATGGGCGAGGTGAAAACCAAACACTATAGTGTAGCTTTCCACTCGCCACAGATACGATAACTACACGTTTACTGCTATGAATATTATGTTGGTGCTACTCATTTTTATGGAAAGCTTGTTCGATACCTACAGTGTTTCTCGAAAAATGGGTGTCATTTAGGAAAAAAAAAGATGAAAAATCTATAATTGATAAAAAATGCAACAGATGAAATGTCCCATATAGATCAGTCACCGAAGACACAAAAATCGTGTGTGGTCACAATGTTTTTTTTAGGGTATTGTTAGCATAGATACCAATAGCATAGAACCAAATTTGCAGCTTCGAAAAATCTGTCTAACTGCGTGGCGCTCGAAAAACCTTAAAATTTTTGGACTTTCCGGAAACTCCGAAAATGTGCATCCTACGTATAGGTCAAAATCTGAAAGAAGTCCGAAAAAAAATCAAATTTTTTAATGGTTTAGATGACTGGCCTAATACTCTTGAGAAAAAGGTGACCTATGTGGTGTAAAATATGTATATATCTACAATAATTCCTAGTCCTATCAAGTTCTATTCCTTCCGCATCAGTTTTTTTTCAGATCCCTTACAGTTTTATTTTTCCAAAAAACTTTTCACCAATTTTCCTTCTTAAAACTGATCGTAATAGCCACCTGAAGTGCACTATCACCGAGTGTATCCGAGCAAGTGACAGGCGAGCGGACATGCAGATATTATAGCGCTGCGCCCGCGCCAGACGTGGGCAGACCTCCGAGTTATTGCTTGTCCCACTACCTGTTACCGTTATCTTATAGCCCTTTATTATATAGGACTTGACTTGGTTGGGAATAGCGTTTTTTTTTTACTCTACTGCGACGGCGGTAAATAAGGGCTATGCATTTTCGCCCTTTGTCAATAGACTAGTCATATATTTTATTCGATCATAGTATGTAGCTATCTGGACAACTCTGTCGTTTGCCTCGTTAAAATGAAATGATCGATGATGTGTAGGAAAGAAGGTGGGGCATATGCTCTCTATCTGTTAAAACAAGTTTCTTTCATCTATAGTTTGACCGTTACCACTGTACCGCGAATTAGGAATGTGTGTGAGAAGGCGGAGGGGCAGTGAAGGCCGCGCATTCCTAAGGCCTGCAGTGGTCTCGGTCAAACTATAGGAAATCAACTTTTCCTCAACGACTTTACACAATAAAGCAGATAAGAATTAGGTAAATAATAACCTATATTCACGGAAAGAGTAAGTACAACACATAATTGCTTCCCTCACCTTCAAGTACTAGAGGAACATTAATTACTTGTTGATGTTTGGATAGGCCGGTAAGTATTAATAAAGTTTAGTGCTGTTATTTATTTACATCGTAGTTAAACAAATCGTTATTTACATAGATCATAGGAAGAGTTGAACCTGAAGTTATAAGCTATTTAAATACTAACTGATCCGCGTGAGATAAGCACCTACGTAATTATATCGTAAAAACATTATGTGTGTTTTTGTAAATGAAAACTGTAAATTTGTACATGATTAATGGCTGGAAACTCGCCTCTTCAGCGGTTTATTATATATCTAACTTTACTTAAGTGGCAATGGGCAGGGCACATTGCTCGCAGAACAGATGGCCGATGGGGCTGAAAGGTTCTGGAGTGGCAACCGCGTACCGGAAGACGTAGCGTTGGAAGGCCTCCCACTAGGTGGACCGATGACCTTGTGAAGGCCGAAGGAATCCGCTGGATGCGGGAAGCACAGAACCGGTTGAAGTGGCGGTGCTTGAGGGAAGCCAGCAGTGGACGTCTTTCGGCTGAAATGATGATGATGATGATTCTATATCTGTCTGTGGTTAAGCACAACCGTCAGAGTATCTCACCATCCGTATTTTCTTTCGTGTGCAGAACTCCCCATTTTTCCAGACTAATTCTACCGCTATACATATTCCGCTTCCAAGAAGCTGCAGTGATCCTGTTCTGGTTCGGTTAAACATTGGGTTCTTAGAAATAATTACAAAAGTTAGGGTGGTGAATGGTGACAATCACTTGGGTAGCGTTAACACAGGCGGCAGTTAACATTTTCTATCAGATAACCATTGACCTAACCCATATCATATGAAAAGTAAAGGCCTTCCTTTTTACTATCTCTTCTGAAGTTACACACAGCCCTGCAAACAATATAAATTGATTCATCTCATTCCCATATCATAGGCTTCCTGAAATCGTGCCTCCGGAGGTCGAAATCTTAGAAACCATTGTAAGGGAACCGAATATCGTACATTGTTAGTCGGCGGTGGTCAACCTTCATAATTTTATCAAAATCCTTTTAACTATTTGAAGGTTTTTTCAGTGAAACCATTGTAGCATATTCTTGATTGGTCTATTGATTTTATGCAGCATTGCTTTAACATAATTTATGCTGATTGTCACGTTTATCATTAGATGAAAAATTCAGGATCTTTTCATTACGTTATTAAGAAGTTGCTGTTAGCCGTTGGCCTTCTCAGCATTGAGGTAGAAAAAGCTATGGAGATAGCAATATTCTACTATAGGTAGAATAGTTATACAAATGTTTATTATATCGACACACACATGTCATAAACCGTTTTGCTTCTTTTTAAGTAATCAAGAGTTGCATAAGAAAAGAGAGACATATCTATATATGTTTGTCAAGGACTAAATTTAGCAAAACTTTTATGTGACGTCAAAGTCATGTCTATGCGTGACCGGTAGCTATATTGAGTGCCGAGTTTTTTGGTAGATGTGCTGTCAAACCGTATTATTCTGAGTGTCAAACGGTTGCTTGCTCTCTCTCTCTTGCACTCGCAGTTACAACCCTATGAAAGGCGGCCATCTTATGTGCCCGATTTTTGTAGGTATGCACGCTTATTTTGTAGGTATGGTAAGTCCATAGGTTTATAAGTCATTGCGTCTCAGTATATTTAGTTATTTCCTTTGATCTTTATGGACTGAATAAAACAGAGAAGTAAATAGTTGGCAGAGGTTCCTTCGCAGGAATTTTAGGACGTAGTTTTACGCTAAACATTTTTAGTAAACTTTGTTTTTACCTCTAGCATCATGGTAATCTCCAACCCGTCTTCAGCAAGTATTATCAATGCTCGTGCCTTCTCTAAATGAGAAGAAGCCTTTTCTCTGAAGTGTAAGAATAATAGGCTGGTATTATCATGGTAATGTCATGATGGCCCAGTGCTTAAGGCCTCGCCTCTCATGCACGAGGTTGTGGGTTCAAACCCGGGCAAGTACCAACGTGACTTTTTCAATTCATATGTACTTTCTGAGTTTATCTTGGACATTACTTACATCGGTGAAGGAAAACAGCGTGAGGAAACCTGGACTTATAGTTAAATATAAGTCTTAAATCGCCAACCCGTCTTGAGCAAGCCTGGTGAACAATGCTCGTGCTTTCTCTGTATGAGAAGAAGCCTTGGCCCTGCAGTGGGATAGTACCAGGCTGGTATTATTAGTTTATTGTCATGGTTCTTATGTGTTCTCCGATAAATGTTGAGCATCTCTGGTCCAGATATACCGTGTGTACGGACCACAAGGCAGTCGACAGGTAAGCTGACCCCGCGCACGGCCGCGTATAAATCCCATTGTTTCAGCAGATAGATATTATTTAATATGTACAGGAAATATATAATACTGTGTGTTATAGCCTAACATTGTAGACCCTTTCACACCTCCGTATTTATGTTTTGTTGAGGCTTAACGGATGGCTGAATTGTGTGATTGTCCTCTCTAGAGGGGTGATACAGTCTGACTGGGAATGTAGGACTTTTCAGGCTGTGAAGTTTGATTATGATATTGACGATTGTAGCACATAAGATTACGTATAACCTCCATCAAAAATAAATGAAGATTGCATCTTTAGAGTTATGAGGAACAGGGTGTAAAGTTCACTCATCCTCCTTAGAAAAGGGAGGATCCTCCGACAAGACGGATGTCATGTCTGGTGGGCAACTGCCCAACGATTGATGTCGAATAGTCTTATATATATGTTGTTCGCGCGGTAAACTCTAATTGCGTGATGCAGGATTTGTGTGACGTCAGCTCTTTGATGCGTAGTTCGCATGTGGCGATGTAGATACCGCCACACATCCATAAAGTTTAGAAAATGGGTTAACCAATGAAAACTAAACATAACTGGCGAAATGTGGGGGGTGGATACTATAGGTAGGTACACCACTGCCTTACCCTGCGGAGAAACCAGGCGTCATGTTATAAATCAATAAAAACTAATAATTATGTCAGAATGATAATTTCAGAATGATTGTACCAAACATATGTCGGAAAAAATGTTTTAAAGCGGCCCAGACACTATCAGTAATAATGACATTACATTCAAGTAATGTCATTTCTACTGACAGTGAGTAATCTAAATATTTTAATTGTTTTACGTCAATATTGGAAGGAATGATAGTGATATGAATGTCATTATTACTGATAGTTTCTGGTCCGCGTGACGATTACGTTCGCAACAGTAATTGGGTGTTAGTAACTACATAGTTAACCAAGTAACTAAGCCCCAGTGGTTTGATAAAATCGATACTATGTATCATCAGTTTAATCGATTCCGATACAATCGATTGTCAACTCGGTTGGAAGGCGTAAAGGGCGTAAAGCGAGAGTACGCCCACGTGTTCACGTCATCTCGGGTACCATCGGAAGCTGCGGAGCCTATTACATCGCATCTTGAGGCTTCTAGATAGCCGTAGAAGTCAGAACTGTTAGGGGTTTACTTAATTTCTGTACCATAACTATCTGTGTATTAGAAGTTAGTACCCTCACTTATATGGGTAAATATCAGATACCACTGTTTATGCTCAAGATCGTTTGTTCAGAAAGTGGGAACGTCGCAAACAGCTGTCAGATATTTCGCTGTTTTGATTAATTTGGCAATATTACTGTATGGAAATAAGAAATATGGTTAACTAGTGAACTAAAACATTGATTATGAAATGCAATAATTAATATTATAACACCAACTACTTAGTTTTTGGGCTTCTGACGACCCGTAACGACAGTCAAAGATCCACGAATGACAGCTGGGACAAACGATTTAACGTGCTTTCCGAGGCACGGACGAGTCTCGGTATCTAAAGATCACCCATCCACGGACCAACCCGGGAAAGCTTAGCTTTACCTGATGGATCGACCCGTGCGGCTGTTATTACTTAGCCACGAGCTCCTCTTGATAAGGTTTTTTTTACTTTTGTTATCTATCTGGTTAAGCACCTACCTAATCAAATAAGTCAATCTTCGAACCATCTCTCAAACCAACAAACATTACCTTAAAAATGTTACATTACAAAACTACTACAGTTTCACAAACGCATTCGCAATTCTTCCGAAGCTACATTACATACAGACAGTTATTCTTTAAGTAACGTGGACATATCCAGAGCAGGATTCCAGCCTTAATTAACCACATCGAATGTAATTGATAAGTCCAAGTGATACCTTTTTGGATAATTAATATGGTGTAGTTAAGTGTAGTCGATTCGACCCGTTTTGCAAGATAATACAGTAGCGAGAATTATGGTATGTTTACGAAAATGGTAGTGCCAGTTAAGGCCAGTGGGTTTTGTAAATCAGTTAGGTATTGTAGTCTTCTACAAATTCCCAGGCTACGCAAACTGGTGACGAGTCTATTGGTAAATTCTCAGTCAAAGCTAGGAATTGGCTTTGGAGTCCCATAAAAGGAAGGTATATATACTGAGAGATCTATTTAAAAGCCGTCCGTAATATGCGCTAGGGCTCAAAAGGTAACTACTACACCTGTGCTATCTAAGTAGTCTATAATTAATATAGTGTAACTAAGTGTAGCCGATTCAATCCGTTTTATAAGATAATACAGTAGCGAGAATTATGGTATGTTTACAAAAATGGTAGTGACAGTTAAGGCCAGTGGGTTTTGTAAATCAGTTAGGTTTTATGGTTTTCTACCAATTCCCAGGCTACGCAAACTGGTCACGAGTCTATAGGTAAATTCTCAGTCAAAACCTTGAAATTCAGCCCGATCAAAAATAAAGAATATGCACTCGGAGACCTATTTACAAGCCGTCTGTAATATGAGCTAGGGCTCACAAGTTAACTACTACACCTCTGCTATCTAAGTAGTCTATAATTTCTACTCGTCAGAAATTCCTAGGCACGACTATGAATTGAACTCCCGACCTACGGACCGCAAGTCGACGTGGCCGTTGGTCAATTATCACCTCCATCTATCCTAGTTCATAAAAGTATCCGCCTTTCTAACTCAACACATAAGCTCTGCTGACACCATAAAGGATAACCATCTTGAAGATAAAAGTTGTAAATAACTTATCTGCATCACTCGCACCATTACTTGCAGACTTACGTATGATCTGCTCTCAAATCTTAAAAGGCTATAGTCCAAACGTTAACGGTACATGCATAATTATTGTTATTGCACAAAAATGTAATTACTTGCAGCGATATTTATTGATAAAAACATATAAAATATGACAAGGCAACCGCTGCGGCCGGCTGAGATAAAAGAGGATCTGCACTTACGCGTCTCGTATGTGTAGTCTTGACCTTACTTTGCGAGTCTCTTAATAACTTACATATACATTGTTTTTTTACATATACATAAACAACAAAAGCATATACGAATAAATCTTGTTAAAATATACGACAGATTTTATTTTCACAGTTTTAGTGCCGTATTCGCTAAGAAAAACCTATATTTAAAATAAACCCTCCGCGCTCCCGGCACCGCATATGCGACTAGAGTGAGCCCTCCCGGAGGGCTGAGGCACTGAACGTCTTAAACAAGTTCTTCGTGCAAAGTTCCATGTAATATACTTCCCTGTGCAATGACACTATACACCATAATAGCACACATAAATCGCGATCTCATGTCCCATAAATACAGATTGATAATCTCATTGTTTTAATTATCCTTTCAAATATTAATTACCGTCTTAGTTCCAATACTTTATCAATAAAGATTTTAGATGTTATTAGTTAACCACTTCCTTCTTTCATATACTAATGAACCTCCGTCCTTCCGTATCCAAAGATCTGTTTTCCACTTCAGTCATGATTTAATTAAATATAATTACAGCACTTATGCTTTACGTACATTCTAGCCATTCACCTTTCATTTCCTCGCAGCGGTGCAGTCAACGGCTCCAACCTTACTACACTCTCATAACCTATAAACAATTAATTATAACAATTTATCGCGCCTGACTACAGATACGCGACAAGCGAAGGAATGTGCTACAGTTTAAATGAGGCTGCGCGGGAGTTGAACCGGTCGGGGGCGATCGGCCGCCTCCGCGCAACTTCGGGGAAAGGCCGACCATGATTTATAGCTAAAATTAAACTTCGAGTACAGGTCGCAGCAACCGTCGAATGCAGGGAAATGAGATCACGACCGAAGTAGGGATCGATTATATCGATAATTTGACGGCTCTGTTGTGAAATATCTTATTCGGGACAAGTGGGGTATGTCAAAATATATAACGTGATGTAACCCGGCGTTACCTTTTTAAGGCTTTAAAAGTTCGATCCAATTAACGGTTTTCGCATTTCCTGTTTAATAAATGTGAGTAAGTAATGCCTTCCAAAATCGATTATATATTAGGCGTTCAATGTCTCGTATACGGTACCGTTCTTTAAAAGTGAGATACCTTACGATCCCTGAATTATTTGAACTGCGAACACCGCAGAAGTCCGGACGTCATAAAATCAAGTTCCATAAAAGGGTGACAGAGCATTCGCAGATCATTCCCACCTAGCACGGATATCAATTTGAAACCAGAATATTATCTGATCTGTCATCGTGAAATAAGACCTCTAAACACTCATGCGCACTATCGTATAATTCCCTAATTCGCATTGTTCTTATTGGTCCATCAATCGCCGGCGCATGCGCTGTACAGTCCAACGCAGAGTATATATTGCTGGATGAGATAAAATCGCGCCAGTCGAGCTGCGGCAGCGGTCGCGTTATCTCGATCTGGGAGCTAGTAACTGCGGCCCGCAGGTCGTTCCATACAAATTGTATGGCGTATCTACTACTACTTTTGGGCATAGTTAACCTTATAGTTTTCTTGTAGCATGTTCTCAGCCGCTAATGGGAGCGATTCATCGCGTCAATGGTGTGAGAAACGCGTAAATAGTCCTGCCCTGAAGATGGGTCCTGCTGATACTATTCGAATTGTATCGGTGTGAATGTTGGAAATTGGATTTAGTTGCTCGCTGAAAAATAATAAATGGACATATAAGGAACTGACCAACGACCATTTAGTACGAGATGTTCACATGTGAACTTTTTAAACGCCTGCTTGTGTGTTTATCCTTTCATGACACTTATTAGCTTGACTCATAACTTTTTGATGATGTCATTAAAACGCTATCTAGTTAGAATTACCAATGTTACATTTTCACTGATATTATTAATGTCACAATTTCATCAGTCACATACAACAACATTTCGTGACATAAACACTATCACTTAAAAGATCAATAAACTAAACAACGAATGAGAGCAACGACTAACATAAATTAAAAAATTAAAACCCCTGACACAAACATTTCCTCATTTCTCTTTCCTACTCCATCACTGTCCCTGTTTATCATCTATCTATAACCTATTCATTGAGACCATTGCAATGAGCCCAAACACGATACCTGTGCTGTAAGTAGGTAAGGGAGTTGGGTATCCAAATTCCAGGTGATGCTGCAGCATCAGTTCAAGGTTGCTATGTTCTTCTAATATCATTGAAGTAACAGAATACCAAATTTCAAATCGGTTAGACATGTGGAAAATGCTCACATCCATTCATCAACTAGAAAAGAGCTGATAATCTTCGAACGGCTGAACCGATTTTCTCGAATCATAGCTCTCATAACACTCTCGAGCAAGTCACCTTACAAAACAAAAAAAAACAAAATCGGTTCTGCCGTTTGAGAGCTACGATGGCGCAGACAGACACACAGATACACACGCTAAACTTATAATACCGCTCTTTTTCCGTCGGGGGTTAAAAATGAAAATTATAAGCCCTACCACAGTGGAAAATATACGTAAGAATTTCAAAACCGTGGCCAGAAAAGCTGTATCTAAGTTACTCTTCTGACTTTTTCTAAGGTCTGCGTCATATACTACCCACACTGTTAACTGTAAAACACCATGGATTTCAAAACGGATACGAAAAATATTTCACAAGAAAATCTTATCAAATAAAAACAATCAGTATGCCTGAAATATATTTCTCGACGGCATGTGAAGCCAAGTCAGAGGTCTTTTGGCGACATAAAAACTCTGACACCAGGGTAGTCACTAACCACACGAAAAAGAAGAAGAATCATTAAATCCATATAGCAAAGTTATAATAAAGACAAAGTCCTCTTTATACCTATATCTAATTCTTCTGGATAATACGGTGTTGCAGTATGCGAACATACATAATTTTATTTCAAATTCTCTGAATCAAATTGACCCTAGAAAGAATCATGTCAAAAACTATTTCAAAATACTCAAAACACAAATTCTACTTAGCCACTGAATATTACTTGGCCTCTCCTACAAGAATAAATTTACACAGCAATAAAAAGCACATAAAGTGACATAATAGCACTGCATCTGCCGTCCCTCCTGTTTCTAAATAGCTTCATAATACGGTTGATAGTCATATCTAGTCCATCTTACATTTACATATAAAATACAAGCGCGGTTTATGCATTTATAACTCGAGAATCGCTGAACGAATTTTGATAGAGTTTTTGTCTTATTGTTATGCTTGTTTTGATGTAAAAAAACCTACATTATTGAGATGTATTTAGCATAATTATAAGGGCTGAAATTATGAAATCCAAAAAGAAGAGGAGATTCCTATTATATTTATATACGTTAGAGGGTACCGATGACGACCTCAACCCTAACTTCGTAACACACTTCCAATCCCAATCTGAATAATGTGCTAATCCATTGCTTCGTATGTTCGCAAAATTTGTCTTCTCAACAATGTAAATAACGCATGTTGTTGAACTGCAAAAATGAAAGCCATTGTACGTAAAGTATGTTACACCATTACCCCGCTGATTTTATTTTTACAATCTTTTTATAAAGTTAAATCTTTCATTAAAAAGTATTGTTACGATATGGATCAAGTAAAGCCTGATTAACATCATCATAATATTTAACGTTTTATAAACAGTACTGTGAAGTTCAGAATGACAAAAATTACCTACTTCTTTGAATCTAATTACCAGAAAATACATATAACAGTACGCAGTTCCTAGGGCTGGGATTTCTGGGGTTACGTATGTAAAATATGTCTATAAAGCCTAGTCATAAAAGCCAGTCTATCTCAAAACTAGACCTAACAATTTAGACTAAACGTCTAGAACATCTTATCTAGCTAGAATCTCAAACATAAACAGATAAGATTGTTAAAAATCTGAGAAAAATCCAACATTACAACAATGCTTTCTCGCAAAAAACGGGTGTTTTAACTTTTCATATCAAGATTACCAATGAAGATAGCACGGGCGAATTAATTCGCGACATTGAGAGTGTATGCGACCTCTAAGCTCGTAAAAAATATGAGAAGAGCCCGGGTTCAGATCTCAAGAATACTGAGACTGTGTTCTGAGAAACTGCAATGTAAGATGTTGCATTATGTGTGAGTCTGTGCGAAATTATCTAGATTTCGAGTACCTTCCGCGCGATAGTGAACATTCGAAATTCAAAAGCGATTTTGTTTTAAGATCCGATAAAAGATACGTTGTGAAATATTTTATGTGCCAGTAGGATTGGTGATGTTATAATTTCAATCGATTACTGGAAATATAACTGCTTTCGATCGTACTTTGTTTATAGGTAGGTAACCAATTTTTAATCACGGTTGTTTATATTTTCGTTTTTTTGCCACCGACTTTCGAAATTAAAGTAATTTTTCATTTTGTAGTGTTTCTTTTTGTAAAAAGTTTTATGAATTGTATCAAAAACAAGATAGCGCCGTTAGTTCCAATTTTGACCACGTGGCAAAAGAACCTTTTAATGCTATAACTGCTATCAGATAAGCTTTTACGTAAAAAAAGTTGCTAAAGGTCAAAAATTCTAACTTGTAATCCTGAGGACGTCTCAATGATTAAAATATTAAATTAAGTGTGTCTAGACACACCCACGAAAAGTAGCGAGAACGACTTTACGCAGAAAAAATCTTTAGGTAAAAGTCTCCCTTAAAAAAGCGTTTACAAATAACCTTTTTATTTTTGTACTCATTTTTTATCCATAAAACCGTTTATTAAAGAAAATAATGAGAAGATTAGAACTGTTCCAATTTGAAATAAGGTCATGGTAGAGGTCAAAATTTTTAATACTGATGATACACTCTGGCAAAGTCATCAGACCATACCACAAACATTATTATATAAAAAAGTTTTCCAATAAATTGCCTTGAGGACCGGTTGAAAGGTAGCCAGTCCGAACAATGTCTCGAACGAGATGCGACCGCCGATTACCAGTAATTATACCGAACGGCTTCTTGTTAACACGCATTCAACGAATAAAATAAAAAATATTTTAGGCTACTGTCCCCTGTTGTACTTACATAATGCTGTACTTTTTTTGAGTGGTGTATGTTATATGGTCGAAGATCCTGCTGGTTCCTTGATATAAGGGGGATATTTGGACGTGAACTAATTGCATTGCATTTTACAGTCTCTCTACTTCTGGAAAGACGCTTTTAGCCAGATGTGAACTATCAGTTTTGCCAAATTATACTGGACGGCACTCGCCAAACCATGATATGGAAGTATACTAATAGTATTAACTGACGATCGAACTTACTAGAGATCTGTTATTAGAGAACAAGGTTAAATAAGTTATTGTTGTTGTTGTTGTGTCTGGTATTAGAGAATGGGCTATACAATTAAATAATAGCTATCCATGAAAACTGCGAATTATGAAACGATATGATTTTTTAAAGTTGCTTTACTGTCAAGTGTATCTCTAGGTATATCCGTATTTTCGACACAAAGCTAATAAAAGTATACATAAATATGATTAACTCTGTTACGCCACACTCCAAACCTTTGAAGAATCCGGTAGTTCCTACAGTGCAATATACCTAAGGACACTACCAAATAGATATCTAGACTAATAACAATCTAGAACAGCTCCATATCTATACAGAACAAGGAAACGTATGAAAAGATGTAGATTACAGCGCATAGCGCGGATAGCGGCGGGTGAAAGGTTTCATTGTGGTGTCATGCGCCTGCGCAGCGACGAACAGACCGAACAGTGCGCGCCGCACAAGTGTAGTCGACATGTTGCTGAGGTAGTGAGGTGGGTTAAAACATAAGTATTTTTATGCGTAAATGATATTTGAGCTGCATTACTTTGACAAAAGCCTTTAGAGGTATGAGGAACAGGGTGTAAAGTTCACTCATCTTCTATAAAAAAGGGAGGATCCTCCGACCAGACAGGTGTTGTTTCGGGCGGGCAACGGCCCGATGGTTGATGTCAGATAATCTTACATATGTAAGATTAAGAGATATACGGTAAACTCTAATTGCGCGATGCAGGATTTGTGTGTCGTCAGGATTTTGTGTGACGTCAGGCCTTTGATGCGTATTTCGCATGTGGCGATGTAGATGCCGCCACAAGCCTAACTGTTCGCCTTCAACTTTCATCCTTATTAATAACGTGATAATGTGAGGTAAAGTTGCCTCGCGCCACGCGCTCCGCCTAGAGCGGGAGAAGTTACTCGATAATTTCCCACTCAAAAAAAAAAATTACAAATGTTCTCGTAACTATCACTTACCGTTACTTGAAGTGAAGGCAAAGGTGTCACGTTGTATGTTTCCTGAAAAGAATAAAAACAGTGTTGTTTACATAAACATAACATAACATCACGCTTTGTTTCCCCGAACGGTTAGGCAGGGTACCTATAGTACACCCACATTTCGCCAGTTATGTTTAAGTCCCATGTAACAGGGGGCGAGCCTGTTCCCATCAACCCGGCACAAATCCAGAGTTCGGACTGCTACTGAGAAATTCTAGATAGAAAACCCAATAACACCTTTATATAAAAAAAATATATTTATATTTTAGAAAAAAAAGAACCTTGGAAAAAAAAAATGTTTTCGGAAAAATATCAGTCAGTGTAGTAAGTTCGTTTTTTCTAAATTAGTTTAGTAGTCGTAAATTGTTCATTCTTTTCATTTTGAATAAATGTCAGTCTTTGAAACTATCTATTGCGTATTATTTATTTTAAACTTTTTACAATAATGGCAGGCAGGCATTTTTCTGAAAACTTGTTTCATTTATCTGAGTGAAAGAGAAATTAATTTTGTAAAAAGTAGTATTTAAAATAGATTCATATGTCATCGTAAAAACACTGATTACCTCTAGTAAGCAACTCAAGCAGTTTGCTTGAAAAATGAAACTCCGGTCTGAACATATCTTTACACATAAAATCTAACTAAAATCACTGCTAACCAAATAAATATAAAAACACTGGCACTTAACAAAACCTGAAAACCACTTATTTTCAAACGTGGAAACTTCTTTTTCCGCCGAATTAGTAAATCATATGTTTACACATAAAATTCAACTAAAATCACTGATAACCAAATAAAAATAAAAACACTGGCACTTAACAAAACCCGAAAACCACTTATTTTCAAACGTGGAAACTTCTTTTTCCGCCGAATTAATAAATCACTCAACGAATATTCGTTTTCAAATTCCAATTTCTAAAACTAACTTTTCGAAAATGGCGCTTTGAACTTTCAAAGTTCGAAGTCAAAGTTTCGTGTTTGACGTCACACGTCTTATAAAGTGTTATGTCAAACAAAATATTAGTGTAACATCGACCGACCGATTGTCGCCAACTGTTTAATTATGCCGACTGTCCCGATTCATTAGTGCACTATGGCTTCAGGGACGGCTTCCGAATGGAATTTTTTATTGTTTTTTTTTTTTTTACGAATCCAATATTGTAAATGGAAGGGGAAACTAATATCCGCATTGAATTATCTATATTAGTTAGGTATATTGGCCTATATCTCTTTCTGTCTCTCGTTTCTTCTTGTCTAGAGAATTTTAGCGCAGCTTTCAGTATTGAAAATTACGCAATGACTTGCAGTCTATTGCATTTCTTTCAGAAACTTCATGTGTTAGTTTATTTTCTTAACATGTTTTTTACATTGAAAACAACATTAAAATAATTTTATTTACCATAAAATGAATTTGAATATACACACAGGTGTAACAATCAATAAATTAAAATAAAAGAAAAACAATGGAAATTGCAAAAACTACATTAACCAAACTAACAAAATAAGGCATTGAAAACATTCGATTCAACACATCCTTTTTTGTAAGTCCCAAGTACGGCCCACGAGTCGTCTGGAGAGGTCAGGGTTGCCGACGCTCGTCTTTTGACCCTCATACGTCCCTCCCTCACCAACACACGATATAATCATACATCCGTCCCTCTCCCACAGGCCGCGACACTTTGCTTGACTTTTAACCCTTCACGTCATTGTCAGTACTATCCTTTTCTCACATACCAACTTTTTAATATTGCCGTTTCATTCAAACAGGTTACGACATATCGGTCGACATATGACCCGAGCATCGGTGTTTCTCTGTCCTTTTTTATCGTTTTGTGTAAGTGTATGTGTGTCCTTGTCTGCAGTGTCACGACCCTTACGACTAGCCACTTGAATAGATTAGGTGTTTTCGTACGAATGCGGGTTCAATATTCATTGATAATCGGTTCGTTGGCATTTTATATGCAAGAAATGTATGATTGTTTCCTTTAGCACTCGTTGGAAGTAATGGTTTTATAAATCGCAGTACTGTCAATGTTTCTTTACTCTCTCGTTTATATTCACCGAAGAATTTGTAAGAGCTGTGAGATTTGCCAGGATCAAAGTTCAAGCGTGATACGACTGGTGACATCACTTTCAGTTCAGTCCTGGATTATAGTCCATGAATTAGTAGATACCTACGTTTTTGCGTTCATCTTTCATCTAGCGTTTTCCCAACTATGTTGGGGTTGGCTTCCAGTCTAACCGGATGCAGCTAAATACCAGTATTTTACATGGAACGACGGCCTATCTGACCTCCACAACCCAGTAACTGGGTAATACGATACCCCTTGGTAAGACTGGTGTCAGACTTTCGGGCTTCTGACGACTCGTAACGACTGTCAAAGATCCACGAATGACAGCCGGGACCAACGGCTTAACGTGCTTTCCGAGGCACAGAGGATTCTCGGTATGTAAAGATGGTCACCCATCCACTGACCAACCCCGGCAAGCGTAGCTTAACCTGATGGATCGACCAATGTGACTGTTGTTACTTAGCCACGAGCTCCTCACCAGGTTAGTCACTAACCACATGAAAAGAAAGAGAAGACAGGCATTCAGGAGAGAGCAATAGCAGTAAAATTACTAAAAGTTTGCTATAATGAAGCGCATAATAAAATCGCGTCTCAGTACAAAATATGTCTACGATCACAGATCGCAGATCAACAGAAACATAATTGGTGCAACAGCACTCATTCAAACTCGATTGAAGCGCTTAAGGCATCAAGTTATCAACTTATTCGTTATTTATTAGCGCTCCATAAATACGAAGCAAATTCTCTCTAACAGTATTTACTGACACAGGGGATAAGAAAAGTCTAAGAGTATTTTTAAACACGATTAAGGCGCGGACTGACTACGATTTTAAACGCTACAGCTGCACTCACACAACTTCGTCTGCTCGCTATACGGTAGCCCGACGACTAAAGTATGACCGCAATATCTATTTTCACAATTACAGAGCATTAAATAAGGTTGAAAATCGAATAAATATTTGGGTTGACGATGTGAGTAAGCTGCGAATGGGCATTTATTTTACGGGTTTTATTTAGATTATTCAGAATATACACAATAAATAAAATAATTGTCTGGTTAAAGGCTTGTGCAGACCAGCGCGACTTGTCGCGCGACGCGACACCCGTTATTGTGATACTGTGAAGTTTTCTTAGAAATTGTATTGTTCGTGTCGCGTCGCGCGACAAGTCGCGCTGGTCTGCACAAGCCTCAAAGTTATAAAATAATGTTTATTCTACCGAACTCTTAAAAAAAAATGTTGTTATCGCTGAAAATACGGAGATGTTCGACGCCAAAGTTTATTTTTGTGAAGTATTTTTTATTGGGAATATCAAATTATTTTCTACTATTCTATTCGGTTAAAGTTTTTCTTTAAACCCTTCTCTGTCCGCTGTATTTTTGGCGTCGTATATTTTTATTACACGACTATATTTTATTAGACGTTACTTCATACTCGACTATCCAAGAAACCAGTTTTTTGTGAATATTGAGGTAACACCGCGCCTTAAGAACATAAGCAAAAAATTGGGTATCGTTGCCCATTTACTACATTATAGTTAGCTACTTCGGTTTTTCAGTTTCTCAAACTCAAACGGTAAGCATTTAAATGAAATTTTCCATTCCAAAGCTTAGAGGTTCCTATGAGAAGAACGGGCAAGAAACTCCACGAACACAATTCTTAATCTAGAAGCCTATTTGCAGCGAAGACTGTTTTCCAAAGACAAGACATGTTGAACAACTCATTTTCTTTAGTAAAATGCTATTTTTCCCGGTGAATACCTATTGGACTGGATATACCTGCCGTCATTGATACTTGATATCTTCCAGAAGTGTCGAAGAATCCCGGTCTGTACATTTCACTCGCTAACACCCGCGGTGACTGGTTCAACGTTTTTCTAACAGGTGACCTGAGACGAGACGGAGCATTCCTACCAACAACCGTACGGTAGGAGCTGAGAATGTGTGGACACGGCTTTTTTTTTTGTATATGGTAACTGTAACATTCTTGAGTAATTTTAGAATCGCGTCTCTCGACATGATGTTAACTATTTATGACTCTTCAATTTAAAAGCATCAATCAGAGTTAATTATTAAAATACATATATTGCGTGTTGGCCCCAAGTGTTTGACACTACGTCATAAAAGAGTATAATTATTCTGGTTGACTTATGTCAGCCAAAATATTACATTCGTAAGTTACGGACATAAACACCACGGTTGACAGAACGATCAGTAATTGCGTTGTGTTGTTACGTGTTGAAAAGACCATTACGGGTAGACCAGGATAAACGATAACCTCTCCGTCTCGTGGGTAATGAAAATTACTCTCATTCTTAAGAGTGACTGTTCTTGGTCCAGTTTCTCTTTTTTGAGGGCCTAAAATATGACACGAACATTCACATTCAATATCTGGGAAATAAAGGTCAGACATAACACATAACTCTGCGAAAGTTATATAAAGATATATCATCTTGAATTTATAACAAACCTATAACTAAATAAACACCTCATCTCCTTCCCACATCGTTGAGAAGAAAGCGCGCTGGCCATCGCCGCGCGTGCGCTGCTTTTTTGCCGCGATGAATATTTATCGGCCGCCGCGGCCATTAGCAAACACAAGCGATACACTTTCAGACTGATTGGTGCTGTCTTACTGGTTACTTTATACAAGTTTATATTACATTATCTACAACTATCTCATCTGTTGGGGGTCTATGTAATTGAAGCGTTAAAGGATACCTATAGGGGGCTGAAAGACTTCGATAGTGTATTGATGAAACTTTGGGTTCCCTATCCATTTGCATAAAATTTTAAGACATAACAAAACATAGCATACAATTGTTTATCCTAATTATATTTACGCATAACATTATTAACGCATAATTTTTAAGCATAATTTCATTACTCATAATAATGTTCTAGCATAACATTCTAAAGCATACATATATTAACGCATAATGTTCTTTGGAATAAAAATAATAAACCTTAATATAACTCATATAAAAACAAACATGTTCGCGGCTCAGGGGCCACTTAAGGGCCACCCCCGCCGCATTTAAACCTAATCCAATAGAGTAATTCCCAAATGTTTATATTTATGGTTCATGATTGTTAGACGAATAAATATTATGCCTTAAAAATTTATGCAACTCCAAATTGTGCCAAAAAAAAATGGCCCACAAGATAAATTGTCAACATAAACTATATGCCAAAAACAATTATGGCAAAAAATTATTATACCAAAAAAAAATGCGAAAAGAAGGGATCCTGAAACTTTGACCTACAAGTACGTCGGACAAATCTGGAGTACCTACATTTAGTAAGTACTGAAGCTTTAGAGAAAAGAGAAATATCATTTACTTTAATTGTGTCCGTCATAAATGAAAACCTACAATAAACCGAAGATTTGATACCAATATCACTGATAATGGCGAATTCTATTGGACGGAGAGACGGGGTAAAAAAGTTGCATCAATTATTCATTGCGTAATTTTAAGTTTAGTCATTGAATAACACTTTATGCAATTGTAGCAATTGCAGTAATTGAATTTACTCGAGGAGGTTACGACATGAGTCGTTAGTTAGTTTAATGCAACCTTGAAAAAAGAGGACCATTTATAGAAAACATGGAATAGAAAAGATTCTAAATACATATGCTTATGTATTGCTTTGCGTGTAAAGCCTATATAATTCAACTAACACTCATCGTAGTGAATAATTAACAAATGTATCCACTTCATTCATCTTGATAATATCCAATTTAAATTCGATAACACCTATGCAATCACACACAGTAAATTGTAACCGTTCGCGTTGTTCTATAGTATGTAGTAGCGTGGACTAGGCAATAGACCACAAAATTAAAAGAAAATTGCTAATTCTACATAACACAAAACATCACGTTTTATTTTCCCGAAGGGTTGGGCAGAGCTGTACCTATAGTGCACCTACATTTCGCCAGCTATGTTTAAGTTCCATGGCACAAATCCAGACTCCGGTCTGCTACTGAGAACTTCTAGATTCAAAACCCAATTACACTTTGCCCGACTGTGGAATCGAACCCAGAACCTCATGCTCGGGCACGCCACAATTGTGGAGATAAGTCCCCTCTTTGAGGAGTGGCTAGAGACGCGCCACGGCGTCCTCACCTTCCGCCTGACGCAGGTCCTCACCGGACACGGCTGTTTCGGGAGGTTCCTGTTCCGCATAAGGCGGGAGGACCATGTCACCACTGTGTGGATCGCCCGGAGGACACGGTGGAGCATACGGTGGAGGTCTACCCCACTTGGGCAGAGAACCGCCGTGTCCTCACGGAGGCGATCGGCGGGAGCGATCACTCCACGCGCGCCTCAAAGAGATGTCAGCACCAACTGACGGGGTCCGTAAGGACCAATGCCTGCCAGGGTTGCGAGTTTGTCCGAAAGGAACATCGTGGCCCCTGGCAACGTACAGGCAACGGAAGGAACACGGGTGGGTTTTAGTCAGTAAAAGTCTGAAACACCCTCCAGCTCCGCCCAGAGCGGTAGAAGTTATCTGATAATATCCCACACTCAAAAAAAAAAAAGGACCTCATGCTCAGAGTAGCATTTGCGGCCACTAGCTAGACCAACGAGGTAGTCAATGACTTAGTTGCTAATAAGACTTATAAACTCAAATTTCATAGAATAATTTCCTGAAAATACGTCCTTAACACTTTCGATACCACCCACTTTTCATGGAACTCATACGCCATGCCGCCACAAATATTGGAAGAGTACCCTCCGGGTGGGTTGCCGGCATTACGGTTGCGCTAAAGTCAACGGCATTAGGTTTAAAACCGTGTTATAAAACAATGTAAAACGAAGTAAAATTTTATTTTTAGGAGTCTTGTCGTTATATGTAGTTTCCAACCTTTTAATTTTTTTGTGAATATTTGTAACGGTGAACAAAAAATTAAAATGCTTTGATTTTAAAACCAACGCATTACTAATAATCTCGTGAAAATATACATCAGATTTTATTTTCACGGTTTGTAATGCCTATATACGATAAGTAAAACCTACACCTAAAATGAGCCCTCCGCGAGGGCTCTTGGCATTCCATATGCGACTAGGTGAACCCTCCAGGAGGGCTCCCGGCAGTAAACGAGTTAATAAATGGAAAACCCTTCAACTATTCCCGATACCCCAGGAACAACTCATTCTTCCTCACTTAAAAAACTTGAATTACAGCCAAGTCTAGTATCTAATATTCCCTTATACTCTACTGATATTTTAAGATCATTTAATTTAGAGTTAGATTGTATATTGTATATAAGATTTAAATGGTAGATTTATTTTTACTAGTGGTCGCCCAGAGGTTGAAATTCACGGTAGGTACGGTAGGTAATTCCATGCTACCATGTCATGATTCTAAGGTAGCCATCTTGTGTCAAACGCATGGTAGTGTGGGTAATGGTTTTTTTATTAATATAATTTATTTCTAATGTACGTATATATTATATAAAAATATTAGCTTTCTGCACTTCTCCATATAAACTTTAACTGTGCCAAATTTCAAACTCCTCCGTCCGCGTAATTTTCGTAAAAAGGGGTACAAAGTTTTTGCTTCACTTATTAATATTATAATAATAATAATTAAAATAAAAATATCTAATATTTTAAGGTAGGTTTGTAATCTAATTATTCCTAAGTTCATTGGAACATGTTCTAGCTGGACCGCTTTCTAGCCAGGAACTGTTTCCCTGTCTCATAAAATGTAGGCTTTAAACTCTTTAAGCAATGTCACAGTTACATCCACTATTACTGTTATTAATAGGACCATCTAATGATCATTTTCTTAATTGGACAAACATATTATGAGCAGATATTTTATCCAAGGATTGTATGGTTAAATGTCTGTGGGTACTTCTGTGTGCTCATCAAAAACTGGAAATGGGCTGGTTTTATTTCTATTCACGTAATCAAAATTAAAAATATTCTTTGTGAAAGACCATCTATCACTTTATAAACAAATAAGTATTTTTTTTAGACTGGCTCGTATGATCTCACCCAAAAAAGTGCGTTGAGGAAATATCTTCAACATAAGTAAATAGAGGTATGAGGAACAGGGTGTAAATTTCACTCATCCTCTAGAGAACAGATAGGGCCAGATGGGTGTCGTGTCTGGCGGGCAACCGCCTTTTTTTTTTTTTTCAGGATGGGAAATCGTCAAATGACTTTTCCCGCTCTGGGCAGAGCGAGAGGGTGTGTCAGACTTTTACTGACTAAAACCCACCCGTGTTCCTTCCGTTGCCTGTGTGCCGGTGCCACGATATCCCTTTCGGACAAACCCGCAACCCCAGCAGGCATTGGTCTTTCGACCCCGTCGGTTGGTGCTGACATCTCTTTGAGGCGCGCGTGGAACACAACGCGCCGTCGACACGGGCCTGGTGCTTATCGGACGGCGAGCTGCCCATTACTCACCGTCCGCAAGCCCGCGCCTACGGTGGCCAGAAGTCGGCTCTCGACTCCCGACGCCCGGGGCGTCTCCTGCGGCGACTAGGGCCGCGAGGGCGTGCAGCTTGCATCTCCCTCGCGCGCTCCGCCTCCTCCTCCGCGAACATAACTGCTTCGCACAAGGAGGTGACGGCCTCCCATGCACTCTCGCTCCGAACCATGGCCTGAACCAGGGCCGGACGCGAGAGATCGCCGCCGCCGATCGCCTCCGTGAGGACACGGCGGTGCTCCGCTCAAGCCGGGCAGACCTGGAGGTCTGCCCGGCTTGGGCGGAGCACCGTCCGGCCGTGTCCTCCGGGCGATCCACACAGTGGTGACACCCGGGCGTTTCCTTCCGCCTTACGCGGAACAGGAACCTCCCGAAACAACCGTGTCCGGTGAGGACCTGCGTCAGGCGGAAGGTGAGGACGCCATGGCGCCTCTCAAGCCACTCCTCAAAGAGGGGACTTATCGCCGCAATTGTGGCGTGGGCGGGCAACCGCCTGACGATTGATGTCGGGAAGTTATACTGTATATGTTGATCGCGCGGTAAACTTTGTTTGCGCGATGTAAAATTTTGTGTGACGTCAGGTCTTTGATGCGTAGTTCGCACATGGTGATGTAGATGCCGCTACAAGTATGTTATGTTATTGATTACGTGCATCGAGAATAAGTGTCCTAAAGAGAGTTATTGATGCACTTTCCTGGTTTTCCCGCTTTCCAATAACGTACATTGAACTTACAAACAATATAATGTTTCATCAACCAAAGAGGAGTCAGGTGCAACACCTAGCAACCAACGTCCCAGACCGCAATTTGAATTTGAAATCAGAACGCAGGTCATTACGCGCTGCGCACACGCATAACTTTTTCACAGTCCACCGAACAAATTATATAGGCCCATTATATTTGCATTTTACTTGTAAAACCTTTCATTAGATATCTCATTAATATTGACGAAATGACGGATACTAAGTACTATTATGTAATAAAGAGTTGATTAACAATTTTATTTTTTTATGAAATTAAGGTTCTAACTCTTGTAAAAATTTAATATAATAAGAGTAGTTCTTTCCTCAAAAGACCATTTCAGACTCAAATTTACATGGTTCTCACATGATCTGACCAATATTATGTCTGGACTTTAAAAGAGACTGACCCCTGAGTTTGTTTCGCTATTTCTTCGCAGAAGTAGTCAGATAGGAAATGTCGACTCCATTTACTTATTTTTTTTTATACGACGTGTAAATGTGTTTCCGATATCCTATTTACAGAATAAATAATTTAATTTCATAAAAGTTTATATTTACAAAGTCGTGGTATCTAAGTCCCTGTAAGTAGTATTTCTTCGTAAAAATTTCGACGCCACTAATAAAACTAAATAACTGTCCGTCATGAAAAACTCAAATTTCACTACTACTGTTCTATTTATATTAATGGAATGTGGCTATTTTACGACTTTTCGCTTAACGTGGACAATTTATCAGAGGAGAATTCCCGTAATTTTTAAGAAAGTTCGCATTCGCAATCTGTCAAAAATACAATCAATTTACCAACGTGAACGTTTTTTAAGTAAGAGAATTGGTCTTCCGATTTTATAATTCCGATTTAGTAATAAATGATCTCGTACTTAATATTTTAAGATTGGAGGTTGGACCACGCCCTCGCAATCAGGTCACAGACTAGATTTTGAGTCAGTTCCGCTTACAAAATTTTAAGATAAGACCGGCCTGCAGAACTATCGTGTTTGATAAAGTTACTTATTACGATTGGCCATTCAAGCTTACTTAATTTATTTGCTCTATTTTAATTAAGTAGGTAATACTCGTAGAAGCTTGTAACTGGTTGTATTTTGTGTTGATTACTTTAACTTTACCTTAACTTTAAAGTTAAGCTTCACTGCAATTTGTATTTAAGTAGGAGGCTTGTCATAATAAAATAATAATTAAAAAAAAAAAACTTAAAAAAACACGGTATAATATTGTAAAACTAGTAATAGATTACATAGGAGCCTTAAGTGCTAGATTATCACAAATTCCCTGGACACTGAGTTAATATAATTCCCTGTAAGGCAAAAATTTCCATTTATTTAGGTGAAAGTAACGAAGAGAAGTAGCTAATATGAAAAAAAAAAACATGAGAATGTAGTTTGTTTTGCGAAGACTGACCCTTGTAGGTAATCTATTAATTCTTTGTTTAGCAAGTTTATTTATATTTATTGGCCTAAATGAATAAATCTAACTAGTGTCTCTCGGTGAACACCATAAATCTATCCACACTGCTTAATCCATATACACTTTACATGACTACTCGTCTAACTTACCAGTGATCAAATATAGTCAGCAATAGTGCTTCATCGTGCTAAAACTATAGTATCCCTCCCCACCCCTTTTGGTCTAATAGCAGCCAGTCGGCTTAGTTAGTGCATGCCCATATTAACACTTAACAGCTGTATCAACGACCAGCCTTTCTCGACATGTTATGGACCATGTACATCTTCGAATCTATGTAGTTCCTCCTTTTAAAAACAAATTTGTTAGACTCTTCAGTTCGTTTTTTGCGTGAACTGCGAGGCAAATTGCTACGGAAAGCACTGTGATAAGTTTCAATCAAACATGATTGAAGCTATCTTACTACTTGATCTCACAGGATTCTATAGTTTTATGCCAATTCTAATTCTACTTAGGTAGTTTTTCTTCTCCCTTTTCAAAACAAGTTGGAGGACATAACTTGAAATAAATACAATTATTTAAAATAAACAAAATTATTTATTAATTAGGTTTAACTTTAGTATTACACACTGACACAGGGTTGATCCAGAGTGCAGACGTCACCTATTTATTTCTTCCATGATGGTTTATGGTTATTTTTAATTATTGTTCGGTCGATTGCAATTCGGTAATAAAACGCCTTTATTTCTAACCGCCCCAGTTTTCGTAGGTCTAGCCTACTAAAACTGGGGCAGTTAGAAATAAAGTCGTTTTCAAAGTCAAAATGTCACCATATTCGAGCGGTTGCCTTACCTGGGGCGCCGGAATACATCAGTTCTTTGTATAGCCGCATGTGCTACTTATACATCCGGAATTAACCAATGAAAATGCGTATATCTCCCAGGTCTACAGCACATTGTCTTTCAAAACCCAATCGCAGGCACCTGACCTAAAACCCACTGCTAACAAGTCACGATAAATTTCCTCATGTCCCAAAGCTTTCCACCACAAATATCTTAGAACGGAAATTAGTTCCACAATAGCATCTAATAAACTTTTATAATAAATGTCTGAGAAATAACCGGCTAGCTTCAGAAGGTCTGCTTTCATTCAAGCTTATTAACAGGTTAGGTGACGTCCAGTTTTTGTCGGTTATCCGGCGATGTAATAATTACTGTTCGGAGGCACTGATAGACGTTTCCGCTGGTTTTTATGGCGAAGCTGTGTGGAAGCGGAGGTGACAGCGATTAAGTAGATGAATGAGTGAGGTAGCTTGTGTTCTTGTTCAAACAGTCGATGTAGAAATACTTCTTATGAATCGATTGTTCACTGATATGTCCAGCCGGATGGCGCCAAACAAAGAGTAGGTTGCTGGACTGTAGATATATGTATATAATCCCAACCGCCCTTCTTCATTGGCGTCGTAAAAGGATAGGTTAAACTCTAGTTGTTAATCTACAACCGCAAACTAAACTAGAACAGAATATAAAATTATTGTTGTAATTGTTGTTGTGTTTGTTGTTGTGCTTCTTATAAAGATCATTAAAATTAAACAAAAAACAACAATCCCCTGTATTTCACAATCCTTTGCAGCGGTTGGTAAACAAAAGGAAAAAAAAAACTTATGAAGTAATTATACCATGATAGCGACGGCGCTTCTTTTCCCGCGCTCCATATCAAATCACATCTTCCTCATAAAATCAAGTTTTTGACGGTTATTCCATCAACAAAAATCCGTCCCATAAGTACGTCATTTCCGTACAAACTCGCTTTAAAATCAGTACAGTGTCAATCAGTACGCTATAAGTATGACAGAGGGGCGTCATCGTCATGGGTCGCGTGCCATATATTACCACAGCCATATTACCTACCGTCTTACGCCTACCTATTGTGTTCCGAAGTTTGTGTACAATACCATCGTGTTTGCAACCAAACTAACTATTATTGTGTTACGCTGTAGTTGGATCACTTATGTGAGGCGAATGATCGCTTGTCATGAAACGCGTGACGTTAATGAACTGTCTTCGAAGCATGTCTCTTCTGTGTTACTTTTTTTATGTCTGTCTATACAATAAGTCTTTAGAGAAATGTGGGGGTAAGGTACGCATATTTTCTCCTCCAGTTTCCAAAATACTCTATTGCTTTATCTAGTTCAGTTTTTTGAGTATATAAACACAGTTTTTCAGTTGCATAAGCATACGCATAAACAGGCTATAATGTTCCCACTGCTGGGACACAGGTTACCTCTCTTCGAGAGGTAGTTGGCTGTAATCTACCACGCGAGCCGAGTGCGCGTTGGTGGATGTCATATGTCTTCCAATTTTTGGATCTAGGATATGCCGGTTTCCTCACGATGTTTTCCTTCTACGTTTTTCAGTTGATGATATAGGAAAAAAAATAACAACCAAAAGCCTTCAACGAGTGATTTGCTATCAACCTTAGATTGTTATTCTACACCATTCATATCAATAAAACTCACAACCTCTTCCTACAACCAGGTAAACAATATACCACATCGTAAGTAGCAGTTAACCCGCTCAGCCGACGTAAACCAAAGGAAGCAGAGATACAAGGGGCGGGTCACCTCGGTACACCACAAACGTATCATTTGCCACGGTCACTGCCCAGCACTATTGAATTCTGAGGGTTCACTGTGTGACATATGGCAATTGTGCGTACGGCCGTAAGTAGGGGGTAGGGCTGGACGCTTGATGGACTTGTTGTGTTGATGTTTGAGGAAACGATATACGGGCATTTCTTATTACCATTATTTAGTTAGACTAAGCTATTCGCTGAAAATACTAATTCCCATACAGTCATGCCTCATGAAATCTAACGCAGCAGATAGAGAACATCGATGTTTGTTTAATTAATCCTGATGTAGTTCACGATGAACAATACCCCTCCCCCAAATTGCACGCCTCGGGTCTTCATCTTCGACATACAGTCTGCCCCCGTTGCGTTTTAGATCGTTTATTCAGCCGCATTCACAAACTTCTAAATTTGTTACTCATTTTTATTTTTAGCTTCATTTATAATTTGTTCAAGAATAAAAGAAATAACTTACAAATAGATTGTTACATTTCTAGTCTAGTCGATTAATCAAAGATCACCCAAATACCAGACAGTACAATTTATTCTAAGCGATTCATCTATCCGTGTATCAGTTTCAATAGATATCTATACAAACACGCTACGTGCGATCGCACCAAACTTGCTTATTTGCTGCTTGAGCAGTTTCTGCACCACTTTTCATGAAACACGAGATCCACATTTTTGTGATTGATTCAAGTTGTATGCTCACTAACGAAATACTTACTGATTTAACTCATCTGTTAACACTTTCGACTCCACCTACTTTTCATAGAACTCATACGCCATACCGCCATACATTTTGGAAGTGAAACCTCCGGGAGGCTACCGGAATTACGTTTGCGCTAAAGTTAACCATCGCGGACAGTTCTACTTAAAGCGACAACACTATTTTACTTCGTTTTACAGTATTTTATAACACGGTTTTAAACCTGATGCCGTTGGCTGACCGCGATGGTTAACTTTAGCGCAAACGTGATTCCGGTAACCCTCCCGGAGTTTTCACTTCCAAAATTTTTGGCGGCATGGCGTATGAGTTCTATGAAAAGTGGGTGGAGTCAAAAGTGTTTACCCATTTCTCAAAATGTCTCATAACTATGTTTTCTTTTCCAGGTATATAGAACCTGCAAATAACTGCAACACAAAAAAAAGGCGTATATCTGGGAGATAAAAAAACGCGCTCTACCTACTTAGAATTAAACGAAAATATTATCACTAAATTAAACTGAATATTAATGTTGTTCGTACGTGAATAATCTTTGTGTATTTAGTAGACTTTCAACTTCATTATAAAGGTTGACAAGAGTGGATAGTAACGACAATCTGTATGTTACTAAGATCTGATTCACTTTTAACTTCCAATTTTCGCACCTGATTTTGTCTAACAGCGGCAGTAACAGTAACGGCACTGGCAGGGCTCGCCATAGATCACAACTATACAAATATGGAGGCAGGCTGTTAGCCTATAACCTAGCCACAATGCACGTTTCCTGTAGGCAATTTCCGTTGTATGACAAACTACGTATTGTTATTAATTTATGAAAGAAAGTTACTGAAGCAAGCCAAGTAAATGTCAATTTAAGTAACGCGAAACTATGTTCGTTTAATTTCTTTTTTGCTTATTTTAAAATTCTTACACCATTCAACGTTGGATCTAAGTCACAAACAGCTGTATAATATCTCATGTTCCTTCATATGTGTGATGTCAAATTAAAGCAATGTACCTTATCTCGCTTTTCATGAGCGTTTAATAAGCATCCTTCGGTATTGTAATTCTAATAAGACTAATAACATTTACCATACGCCGTGACAGAATATATTAATCAATGGAAAACTGTTCAGAAATACTTAGCTACAAGTTTTCCATCCGTTCCAAGTAAAGTGGTCATTATAATAGTAACGTTTTCCCGCCCAAAAGAGCAAGATGGCGTCATGGGAGAGCGCGCATGTGCCGAGCTACGGGAGCATAAACCACAATTGACAATATAGCACAGTTCAGAAACGCAGTAAATGTTAACGATGGGACTTGATACTTTCATTAGTTATTAATATATGACTGTTAGATAGAATATTTTTTATTATGTACACCATACAAATTACAAATATTAAAATGTACAAATTTTACGGTGACACAATGGGCGGTCTTATCGCTAAACGAGATTTTTTACAGACAACCTTTGGATGGATTAAAGGGAGAAGGAGAGACAATCCTGCAGGCTACTTCCTGTTTCCCCCCAACAGTATCCTGTATTAATTTGCTTCTGAAAAGACATGGTTTGAAAATCATGGGGCTACCAATCCTGAAAAAAACAGTAGGTGCTTATAATATGCTTTAGTGTTTTTTTTTCTCTGTAAGTAGTACCTAACTACATACTATCGTAAAAGTGTAACAGTGAAATGGGTCAGGTGTTTGAAAAAAAAAACCGGTGAAAAGTAACAGATTCCATCTTAAAATTAAGTTTAGTTTATATTTTTCCGTTTAAGAACTAAATCCACACATACTTTTCAGTGCTTGGAGAACCTATTAGTTATATCAGTGTGCCTTGGGCATTCACGATTCGCATCAAACAATTGTTAAGCAGACGATGTAAACACACTCTTTCTACAAACACAGATCATAATGCTCTCATGGCTATTTCACCTCACCAAACTGTAGCAAGTAGATGCAAAATACGCGCATATCTCAGCCCATTCAATAACCGATCAACTTTGTTTGCAAAAATTACAACAGACGTTATATTTGCAAACAAACAGCAATCAGTGCGTTCTTGTGGCGCGCTTGAGAAAACCGGACAGGCGCGCGTTCTCACGGGGAGACGCGTTTTCCATAGCTGTCGACACACTAGGGAAAATTGTACTTGAATTTAGAGTAACTCTCTTATAATCTAATATCTTTTGTGTTTTTTTTTTATCAAACGCATTTTGCCATGGAATCATCTTGATGAAGAGATAGTTCAGTCTTATAGATCGTTTAGTTATTGTAGTTCTGAAGCGTGAACCTACTTATATGATAAAAACCTCATAAGTATTCTCAATAGCAATTTAGAGACGCTTTATAGGTATTATTTTTTTGTTCAAGTTTTCTGAAAAAAATATACATCTTGAAACATAATCGGTGTTTAACAACACTTAAACTGTATCTTGTATAATTCACGTCAATTTACGACATGTGGTATTATAATTGGATTACGAATATAAATGGTTTGAATTAGCATAATCTCATATTAATGTTGCTATTGCATCGGTAATAGCAGTTTTATAACACAGTTTATTACAAACAAGACCTGTCGATGTTAATGTAAAACAAGTAACTTACTTATTGACAGGAAAAATCAATGCTGAGCAAAAGTATTTGTTCTACTTTATGTTTATTTAATATTTTAGGACGTGTTCCATCTTTTATCGTTTCTAACCTAGTGATAATATCGTGGACGTCCACGCAACACCCTTAACCCAGGGAAGTAAAATGTAAGGAAATAAAAAGCGCACCATCCCACGTTACAATTTACGATCTACTAATATTTAGAAGAAGAATGGATACTGTATTTTGAATATAAAATATTATAATAATTAACATTTTGTACGACTTGGGAACAAAACCCTGACCGGGACACCGGAATCTACTGCGTTTTTCACAACAAAACCAATCCAGTCACTAACCGACAACCGTCATGCTATTGATGTTCAGAACTACACCAAACGGACGTCGTGGAAAGCACCCATTTTTCTGTCCCCCGTGATATATGCATTTACCGTGTAATTGCCCCCGAGGACGGTATTTTATAAAAATGAGCCTCTTCCCGGGGAACTATGCACGTTTTCATTTCACATTGCCCCGTACTTTGAAAAATTATACACCATGCGCATTGGTATAATATGTGTATGAGAAAATATTTCTAGGATTTGCCAAATTCAGAGGCCGCATTCTGATTTATGAAAAATCCTCCTTCAGGGCATTTTATTTTTTTATCACCACAGCTCCTGGGCTTCTTCTGGAGGAATTGAGAAACTCATAGAAAGATACTAGATGTCGCCCTAATTTGCTAGGAACTCATGGTAGTAGCTCTGCAACTCTTAAAGTTTGTTTAAACTCTGTTTTTTTAATCGAAACATTAACCACATGAAATGTGCTGTCTAATTAATTGAATACGGAGGCGTAACGACTATGATAGCTTCAACTAACAACATTATCAAGTCAACATCTTATTACCACTGATCCTTACCGTTTCTTTTGACATCAAAATAACGATTCAATTCTCAGTTCAACACAGTTATTGTTACGGCCACTGGTTCTTTAATAAAGTGGGCATACCATCGAGCTTGTACCCGTCGGGGTGTAAGCACATCACTCACAGTGTAACTATGTGATTGCCCAAATTACGTATCGCTAACTACCGTAGACAATAACTGTTGTATAGATTGAGATGGTTGGTTTGACGACGGTTTAAGTGACGGCGGGTTAATTGAGTTATGGATTTGTAGGTTTCCTTTTTGAGTAACTGGTTAAAAGAATAATCTGTAAGATTAGGGTAGTTAATTTTATTTTGGGTAAATACGATACCTTGAGTGTGGCAGATTCCTCTTCACCATCACTAAGGAAAATTTACGGTTATGTCGATTTATAACAAGTTTTAATTGTCAATGTCATTGATGGAGACGGAGACGATGTGTAGTAAATGAGTTAGAACATTCGTGTTAGAACACCCGATTTCTAGAAATAGTTATTAAACAATTACACCTACCTGTTTACCACATATATAAAAACTCGTTGGGTCTCATATTTGAGTGAATCGAAAAAGAAACCGAATTTTCCAGTTATAATTTAGGCACATTTTTAGGTATACTTTAGGTACATTAGGGCTCGTGTTTAAATAATAACAGCCACACAGGTCGATCGATCAGGTTAAGCTACGCTTGTTGCGGTCAGTCCGTAGATGGGTGACCATCTTTACATATCGAGACCCCTCCATGCCTCGCTAGATTGATGATGACTTTAGGTAGGTACATTTTCCAAGACAGGAGGCAACAATTCGAAAATATCATTCTTAACACCTTTATCTACCCATCAAATTATAACCCACTATATCTTCATTCATAAGCTTCACGTCCATGCGTCATCTTGAACAATAGAGCCGTTCCACGTACGGAACCCGATGCATCATGTAGTGTCAAAATAAATGGTGGCCAGCTGTCCTCAGTATAATAGAGTCATTGATCGTCAAACGACGGTGTTGTTTTGTTTAATGATATTATTCGCTCTGATTCTATCTAGATTTATTGTTAGCGTTTCAGGATGGAATTGAAATTGTATTTTTTGTTTCATTCGTCTAAGATGCAAATTGTGTTTGTATAAAAATCTGAGCAATCAAATAATCCAGCAGATGGCTTTGATAGCCTTAATGTATATAATCTGATAGATGAATTGGCTATGCTTTCATTACAAAAAAATATATATTGTGAGCGACTGAGCTATGCTCAAGAAAATTCCTAACAAGCCCGGATTTACGATCGCGGTTCACAATTTTTTTTTTATTATTAATTAATCGCGATTCCGTAAAATCAAATTGATTTTCTTAGTCTTAGTTCCTTTAGTTTTACCTCTACAATGTGTAACACTCTGTAACATATTCTCTCACAGTGAAACACGGAATTCCCACATTAACATGAAATTGAAACAAAATATAACCATGCACACAACCTAGTTGAAAAGAACGTGATGCTATTAGAAAGCCCTGTTCTAATTGGTGGACGGAATAATAAGTTAATAACTATGTTTTATACTAAACAACGGGCGAGCCGCTCGTGTGCACTCGCTAACTAATCGTTTAAACGCCTAACTGTTCGTTACCGGTAACCATGTGAGTTTAATTTATTATATTATACTAGCAACCCGGCCTGACTTCGCACGAGTAGCAGAGCATATATCCTACATTTTTCTTACGTAGTGTCGTATCACCCTGTTGCGTCGAATATGTGGGTTGGATCAAAATGTAATTCATGTTTAGCCTACTTGGGGTATTTTTAATAGAGGTATTTTATTTCCAATCCTGATCAAAGTCAAAGTCAAAGTCATTTATTTGCTTTAAATGCGGTTACAAAGGTGTTAATAAATAAGTATTGTGCGATGACACATTTCGCCATATTTTGGCATGCAAATATGAACAGTAAGGCTTATTTAAATAAGCAGTTATCTATAACTCAAGTTGAAAATATTTACTAAACCTGAAATTATTACAAGTAAATCAATCTTCAAGTTACACAACAGAAATATAGTAATAATAAAAAGTATATGTAATACATTTGGCACAACATAAAAAAAAAACAGATCAAAATGATATCTACAATCGCAGATTTAATAATATATTCTAAGTAAAGTCTACAATGCATTCCTGAAATGATAGGACCGACAAGAAGTTTTTTTTAGAAATTCACCTATTGAATAATAACTATGTGAAATGAGCCATTTTTTTAGTACTACGCAGAATTTTCTGTAAGGAAGATCAGTTATGAAATTTGGAATTGAATTATAAATAAGTGGTGCCATATATACGCAACTGCGTCGGAATAGTTCGATCCTAGGTACAGGTAGTTTTAATAAATATTGTGTGACTTTTCGTTTATTTGTATTATTATTAAGTTCAAAAAGTGAATAATTCGTTTTAACAAACTTAGCGATTTCATATATATAAATGCAAGGAACTGTGAGAAGGTTATGTGATTTATACACTGGCCTGCAGGAATCAGTCCAGTCCATATTGAAAATTGCTCGTATGCATTTTTTTTGAGCTAACATTACTCTAGAAATTTCGGAAGAGTTTCCCCAGACAATTATTAATATTTAAAAAACTAAAGAATAGATAAATGTTGTTTTCATAAAACTCTATTGGTTTACGCGGCGCACGCCAGTAAGCTCCCAGTCGGCACGATTTTTTCCGACATCTTCAGCAATCATTGTGATATTTCAGCCAACTTACACAAAATCTTAAAGAATTATACACCTAATAAACTTTCCTCATGAATTGCTCCGTCTATTGGTGAAAACCGTATGAAAATCCGTTTGGTAATTTTTGAGTTTATCGCGTTCAGACAGACAGACAGAGGCGGCCTTTGGGGACTTTGTTTTAAAATATGTAGTGATACTCATCTTTCATAATGGTAATATAACAACCGGTTTTTGATCTAGTTTGCCAGGTGAAAATCAATTTGGGAGCTGTTGGTTGTATGTGTTGATTAGAGGGCATAAGTATACGTTTACAATATTAGGAATGGTAGTGATCATCATAATTCTAGTCGTTTCTCAACTATGTAAATTCCTGACAAGTTCCTGTTAATATTTTGCTAGAAAATACTGCATTTTGATTGAAGCCATATTACAGTTAAATAAAATCTAAGGATAGATCAGTTTTGGAACCCCTGTCCTGTGACAAATCAAGATCAACCAACGATCCTTATTAATCTAGGCTGACAGCCCGACTAGTACCGACCTTGCTGATTGGACAGTTTTGGAACTGGAAAACCAATTATTTTTTAAAGAGTAGCCATGGATTTTCTTGCTGGTTCTTCTCTGTAAGAAACGACCAATTGGAACCGCGCACCAAGCTTCTGACGTTTCATAAGTGACCATTTAGGTTTATGTTAAATAAAATAATTAGATTTAGATTCTGATTTTGTCCTGTGAGAGATTGAGGAGAATAACCTCGCCGGGGTCGCGGGAAAGTCCGAATGGGATACCCCCCCTGGCAATGTACAGGCACCTGAAGGAACACGGGTGGGTTTTAGTCAATAAGAGTCTGACACGCCCTCCCGCTCCAACCAGAGCAGGAGAAGCTATTTGATAATTACCCAAGCACAAAAAAAAAGGATCCTAATAACCTAGGCAGACATACTGCTACCGACCTTGCTATTTAGCAAAACTTTTCTCAAGAGAGATGATCTTTAAACTCTCGTATAAAATACTAGCATCCGCCAGCGGCTTCGCCCGCGTCATATCTTTATACATTATAGCCTATGTTAATCAGTGATAATATAGCATTGTACTAGAATTTTTATAATCGGTCCATTCGTTTTTGAGTTTATTCATTACAAACAAAACATACAAATATTTTATCTTTATAATATTAGTGTAGATGTATATATGAGACTTGCCAGCTCCAAAAATAAAAGTTCTTTCAGAGTTAGTTCACTACTACTTAACTAATTAACTATTCTAACTACTCATATTAAGTCTTTTCCACATGGTTCACTCGTATTAGAAATGCCATCAATTATGATAAATCACCCTCTTTTAAGTCGGCTACACCGGATGTGGTTCAACCACTGCCTCCGGGTCGCTGGGCACCTAACTGGTCATTTTTGTCAACCGCCTGCAATCATAGCGACCATACGACCCTATGTGTAGTGGTGTGCTGACGATAGGTTGTTTGTCTGCTTGTCAAGAATTTAAAACCAGACGTGTGACTATAAATTAAATCTAGACCAAGATGAACATATGTTAGAGAGGGCAAATGAAACTACTAACACCACAGAATATGTTCCTGGGTACCTGAAGTGTGAAGCTACTTAGACGAAGAAACAGCATCGGCAAAATTGAACGAACTGTGACGACATACTTTTTTTAACTGTATCCCTGGCAAAAATAAGTTAAATACTTATACGTCATACAAACAGAACTCATATTTTTAAAATCGTAGTCCAAAGCTCAACAAGCCTTTTTTCAATCTAGAAACAAAATCTAATAATGTAACACTAACCATAATTTTTTTCAACAAGAACAAAACGAAAATATAAAAACCAACAAAACTATACAAGATTCATTATCATAAAAACTGACAGCTGAAGACATATGGAGCTATTTCAAGAAGCAGTGGTTGCGATCGACCGACCGATCTGTTACCATCAGTTAGGTTAAAAAATGCAGGCAGAGCCGCTAGGCGCGCCTAGCTCGCGAGTAAAAACTAACCGTGTTGACCTGGCAGGCGATACACTCGGGTGCGCATACTCAATCGTGACCTTGGATTGAAGAAGGGACGTGAATGCGGTGTCTCGAAGATGGAAGTTTTCTTAGTTTCGAGTGTTGTGACTGTAATTCTATGGGAAAATGATAAATATGAATTATAAAGTGTATGGTGATTAGTGGGAAGATTAATGAGTCGAAGTTTAGTTATATGTTTTCATAATCAAGGAGGTCCCTGAGGACGACACGAAAATCTCGCTTCTTGCTATGTAGCGAGAAATAAGAAAGAAAAAAGTATTTATTGAGACAAGCACAGGAGATCTCAAATTAAACTGAGAACACTCATTGAAACATAAATAGAAAAAAAAAAAACATAATAAAATTAAAATGAAAGCAGAAAGTCCTGCTGAGCGAGGCCAAAAGGCTCCTATCTTAGCATGATGCTGCGACATTTAATAATAAATGTCGCAGCACTGGTATTCTGATAGGGCCCGAGCTAGGTAATACAGTGTAAGATACTGTAGCTTTTGACAAAGGCTCCCCTAATGTGAGACCTCGTGCAAAACTTTCTGGATGTTAAGTCAAACCTGCGAACTTTATACAAAGCGAAATATACTTGGTCATCCAAAAATAAAAACGACAAAACTAAACCACCACATCCTCCTCTTCACGACTCTACACCCAAGTCTAATGAGCGTTCTTGTAATAAAGGCGAAGATGTGTAATTGGTCGGTAGGCACGCGCCCGCCACGCGCTGCGCTCGCGCCGACTCGCCTCACCTATCGCGATCCCACTTTTTACTCCACCACTTTTTACCTACAAGCCGTTTTTACCTTTTTCCATCTCTCCCGGAAGAATTGTATGTACAGGCAAAAGTTCATGGGAGTTTTTGCAGCCATTGATTTTATGGAATGTGGTTTATGGTAGCGTAAGACTTTAAATGATGGGTTTGTAAAGGTCATGAAGTAAAGAAAGACCGGAAGTAGTTAGGCTATTTCTGTAGACCGTAATTCGATAGGATCTTTTGATACTTAGTAAATAGGTAAGTTCATATTTGTTGGTATCATAACTTTATCGGGCATGGCTGCAAGCAGGAGTTATTTGCTATCATCACCCGTTTAAATTGCTGTTTAAAGAGCGTAACGGTACAGGCATTCTTAACAATCTTGTACGAAAATTACAACATTCAAAAACATAAAAAATATAGATAGAGGCAAGTACTTAGATCCATAAAATAAAACGATCAATTAAGATCAAGCATGAGTTTCGTAGCTATATAAATTGGATCCCAAAAACATTCAAATCGAAAACCACTCGGCACCTTTTTATTTTTTCAGTTTTTTCAGTCAGCTACTTACTCTCATTTCATTATAGAAAATCAAACTATTATGAGGAAACTATAGACAATAAGATTTATCATTCGGTAAATCATTGCTACACTTTCGCCCAATCAATCATTCCTGAAATTATCTTCTGTTAAAACCAAAGTCATTATAGGCTTGTTGTTAGTGCCACTAAGATGTTATCATTTCTTTACATGCACAAGGCAAGCAACGGATCATATCATCATGCTCTGTTTAAAAGACAGGGTAAGCAGAGGTCCGAGTGGTAGTAATATTACGTGATATCTGATTCATCATTACAAAGAACAGTTTCAAAGACACTTATACATACGTTATATGTATAGCGATAAGGAAGCCTACATTTGGACAACAATGAAGGTGTAAAGGGCGACTGAAAACCTTAACTAGAAACTATTCATACAAAAAAAAAACACCATAACTAAATCAAATTAACCAAATAGTTTCACAGTATAAAAATAAACCACTAAACCAAACAAACAAGGTAACAATAAAATTAATTATTGCGTCCAATAAAAGCTTTCTTCTCAGTGCAAAGGTTGTTAGTGCATGCAATTGTTGGCTGCGCACGCGCCGCGCCGCTCCGTCGCTTTCACGATAACCGTATTATTTTATTAGATCTCTTTATTGTTTCTAACTGGAATGGTTATGAATTGGTATTCTTTAAGACTAGCTATAGAAATAATGATTTATGTGGCGTAACGCAAATTAATATGCATAAATCTCGTAGTCATTAATTACTGAATGATCTGTGCAAATATTTGGAACGATATGGAATCGAATTCATAGCCTCAAGCATAGAAACCGGAAGCGTAGGTCGGTATTTACACGTTTGGATACCGATAAAAAATAAGAACTATATTTTTATAAGTATCTCTCGTTTTACAGCAGAGACTTTACTATAGGACTCTCTTTATCTTACTAACTTTAGGTATCATAAGAGATCTCTGACTTCTGTAACCTTAATAGAATGCTTAATTACAAGTATAGTGACCTTACAACTGAATCCCAAAATCACGTCTTTGAACACTCAAAGAAAAAATTGGCCAAATTTTCACATCAATAATGTGGTATATTAACAAATCTTTCGAACACTCAACTGTGCATAACTTAATAAACAGCAATAATTTTCAATTCCAAGAATAGCAACAAAATAAATATTTATTAAATTGATCCCCCAATCGATTTTACATATTCTATAAAGAGTGCAAATGGGTAGGCGTATTCATAGCCCGGCTAGGCGGCCTGGTGTGCCGGCTAGCGGCTCCATAAAGCATATATTCAATTATCATCAGCAGAGCCTTCACACTTGGTAATTGGTGAGCGCTTCAACACTTACGATACTGCTGTGAGGTGTACCCATGTATTAAGGTGTTTTACTACAAAGAAACTATTTTGGGACATTGCTGAAATTATTGACATTTATTCCGATTCCAAAAAAATCCAATTCTAACTCATTTGAGACAAACTCAATTATATTGTAAATTGAACATTATGTGTGTTAGCCATCTGCACAATATCAGGGATTATTAGATATCTAAAGGTTTTATCTAAGAAATCTATCTGCAGTATAAAAGTGATTTACATCCGTCACTTCACCCGTCAGGTTCAGTTGAAAACCAGCGTCAGGCACTAGTTGTCTGGCATTATCGCTGAACTGTGCCTATTTGGCGCAGTCGCGAGGTACTATTTCCTGTTAAAATATTATTTTACACTTTTTTTGTTACCTTTTTTTTTTACTTCTGTTATAATTATGTTGTGTGCGTTTTAGTCTCTGCTGTATAGTGTAGTATAGTGTCTTTTTTCTTTATACGTGCGGTTAAAGAAGATATTGTTCTTCCAAAATACTTAGTCTGTTAGTCCGCAATCCATATCTGGATTAGGGCCTATATGACTTATAGATTACCTGCACATAGATTTATTTTATTAAAAAGTGAAGGCAAAAATTCATTTCTTCTATAAGCATTTTCTTATTTCATCCTCATTCTGTTTAATTTCGTTCCATGTCCCGAGATTATTGATTGGCCTGTAACATGGTCACCCTTACCGGATAGCACTTGAATTATAATGACCATTGGTTAACGATTTCGCACTCTACCCGACTTTCAGAAAACGGTACACACAAAGTAAATCAGAATTGTACTCAAAGATTTTAATGTTTATTAAAATCAACGGCTATGGATCATTTTGCGGTACTTATTAATACCGCGAAATTAATAGTACAACCATTTGTTTGTGTACAATATACAAACTAATTATAATAAACAGCTGACATAAATGCGATGACATTTTCACTTCATTCAATCGGCATAATCCAATTATAAATTAAATAGGTAGAATCAAATAAATTGTTTATTGATATAATTGATTTACAAAAATATTTACAATATAGGACTTTCACTAGAGGTATATTGGGTGGCAGCGACATTGACGCGGAACCTGTTACCATGGGTTATAAAAAAATATTTCATCGGTTATTTTAAAAAAACTTGATGTTTCCTACAAAAGTGCAATACCTTTACTTATTTATGTTAATCAAATATTTCAATAAATAATAAAAAAAAAACAAAATTCTAAATAATTTTTTTTCACATAACCTACAAGGGCACCTATGAAACGTCAGAAGCTAGGTGCACGGTTCCAATTGGTCGTTTCCTATGGAATGTATGTACCTATATAATATAATAATAATAATATTATTATTATTATATTATATACCTATATCAATTTAAAAAAATATTGAAGAATGGATACATGGTCATTCAACAATGATACACAGTGGTGGTGGTGTTACACACTTTCTTAGTTGAATACGAGGCTTTTGGCTACTTTTGTATGTGTGTACTTTATGACTATTTTTTTAATGTGCGTTTTGTTTGTGCAGAATAAACAATTTTTATTTCTTTCTTCTTTCAGTGTCCCAATACTTTCCCTAATTTTAAAACTGTTGCTTTTAGTTAAGACAAGCTTAAATGTCAAAAATGTATGGTTACCATGACGTCTAATCTTAACAACTTAACTTTAAGCAACGATTATAAATATAGGGTTTAACTTTGTTCAGACTCTCTGAGACCACAACAAACATTAATAAGGTCAAAATAAGCTAATGTTTTCACGCATACGTTTCCAACGAGTTTTAGCCCCAGGCTTTAGGCTTTACCTTGAGAATTTATCGAGCAGCTCCTTCTAAGTTCTAATCATAGGAAATCAACACACTACCATTGTAACTACTTCTTGTTCTATTTGAGTATCCGGGTCCTAAGTATCACATTCAATTATTATTCCATCTGGTTTCGTAGCATTGTATTTAGTAAATTAACCAAAAGACACGACTTTGTCTATTAAATATGAATATTAGACGGTTTGGCATCATAGCGTGTAATAATCACAACGCGATAGTTCAGTAAGGTTATTAGATTGGCAGGTTAGATAAGGTAAAATTGTGTGATTTGAAGCACACATTTTGGCATCAGTTATTCTTGTCTCCGTGAATCACGACCAAAAAAAATCCGGGCGAATAACCCAGCTAACACCTTGCATGGGAAATATTTTTATTAGGTACGCCTTGAGATGTTTTGATAGTTCTTCCTTGACAATACGAGTTAATACAAAACACAAATAGAGAATTACGAAATCACGCCAAGAGATGACTTCTTTTAGTGAACGGCCACACATTTGAATTAAATATAACAGTATAAAACATCTGTCAACCTCAACCTGTCAGTACAGCTGGTATAATCCAGTCTTTAATACGTTAGTGGACAGACAGCCGAAATGAGAGGCCATGTACCTTTAACGTTATCTCTCAATACGATTACATATTGTGACAGCCATTAAAACCTCACCTTTTACGACCTCCGAAGTTTGGATAGGGTTGGCAATAAATAGTTTGGTCGGGTTCAAAGTTTTTTTAGGAAGTGTATATATAGAGTGCCACTAGCGGCACTTTATCCCTATAAGATAAAGTGCCGCTATTTGCGGCATAATAGTAGCGCTGCCTCAGCCCGGCTAAAGTAAGCATTGCATTGTCATTGTCACTGAGTCACTGTCACTTGTTATTTTGTTTGATTGTTGAGGTTAATTCGCCGCCATTTGTATTGATTGATCGTATTTGTTTTAGACAATTATATCAAAAGTCTCTACAATGACTGAATTTACGAAAAATTAAGTAGCAAATGAAAATGGCTGAAAGGTGGGTTAGGTTAGAACTGTGACCACAAAATCCGTTTAAGCACAAAAGAAAAATGAATGTTTTGAGAATGTGGTGTTTTACAGCGAACTAACCTCAACGATCAAACAAAATAACAAGTGGCAGTGACAATGACATTACAATACTTACGGCACTCTAGCCGGGCCGAGGTAGCGCCGCTATTATGCCGATAGCGGCACTTTATCCAATAGGGATAGAGTGCTGCTGGCGGCACTCTATCCGTCTCCATAATGCACGAGGTTGTGGGTTCAAATCCGGGCAAGTACCAATATGAGTTTTGCAATTCATATGTACTTTCTGAGTTTATCTTGGACATTACTGATATCGGTGAAGGAAAAACATCGTGAGGAAACTTGGACTTATAGTTAACATAAGTCTGAAATCACCAACCCTTCTTGAGCAAGCGTGGTGTCCAATGCTCGTGGCTTCTCTGTACGAGAAGAGAGCTTTGCCCTGCAGTGGAACAGTAACATGCTGGTATTATTTATTATTACATTTTATTTTATACAATGTAAAGATCTAAAATGATAATACATCATTACACTTTGAAAACTTTAATTTTCATTCAGTATCAGTATTCATCATCCTTTGTATACAAAATTATTTAAGTCGATCAGATCTCTATTATGCAATGATCTGGTCTAGTTTTAATGAACAGTATAAATCAAATATGCAATTATATCTAAAGGCTGAGTTCATTATTCTGTCTGTCATTGAGTAAGTCTTTGACTCTAATGGATTTAATTAAATTACCAAAGTTGGTTCCAGTTTTCAAATGTTAATACCTCTACCTGTTATTTTTTCCTATTCAGTAATCGTTGAGCAAACAATTAAGATTAGAAAAAATATATAATTTTCCCCGAACCGGAAAAGCGTTGCGACAACCCTAGAGCGTTCGTAGGAAAACTATCATAAATAATTATGTTCTTTTCCGCGTTTGCAGTTCTCTTTTTTCTGAGTAAGCTTTGGAATGTCCTTATAATTTTATTGGAACTTGAGTTATTTTCATGTAAACGGTCGACTACGATCGCTATCTCACGAACTCCTTCCTGCCAGGTTCCCAGCACTGACAAAAATAAAGCTGATTCTACGTCAGATCATAACCACGGAATCCTGTCAATTTACAAGATCAGAATGTTTCCCTGGCAACCTTAGAGCTGCGTGGAGCAGCCGCCGACCGGACGCGGCAGGTGCTACTGCGGGTTCACTCGGGTTCACGCCCTGCCCCCTGCGCGCACCTACCTCACCCCACACCCCCGCGTCCCCGCAGCATCCGTGCAAACCCGTTCCTCTAATAATATAACGTAGAAATGAAAGATTAATGAGAGCAACCAGTGCACGCCTCTTTCACTCGACCGGTAGGGCTGGGGTCGTGTCGATAAATTATTAGAAGTTGACTGCCGTGTACGAATGTCAAAATTAATGAACGGATGATTCATGATTTTACACCCCGTGTTTTATTTGTATTCGTAATATTACACTTGTTACTTACGTATTTATAGTACCTAGACTGTCACTGTCACGTAGTCATAATATTTTCAAAAACTACCAGCAAGGCATCTATAATTAGATGTTCATATTTTAGGGGAAGTCATTGAAATGGATTAGTTAAAACTAACTGCAGCTTTTACGCAACAGATTAAAAAAAGAGTTTCGATAATGAAAACGTATTAATCCAAAGTTGAGTTGAATTTGAGTTTGAAATAAAGAAGCTGTACTGAATATTTTCACGATGCTAAAAATCTTTGCAAAGTTTTACTTACACTAGTTTGTGTAGCAATACAATTCACGATTCTGTATCAGCTTCACCAGTCACACATAAGTTTATTATCGTCAAGATCATTCCAAAACTAAAAAACTATCGACAACTCACATCCCAACCCTACATCAACAGGTCCCGATCGCAATGAAGACCGCCCATATAAAATATTAGCCGCGTGCCGAGCCGGTAGCGGGTGTAATATATCGACCGATGACAGTCGCATTGTCGCGGCACAACACTAGAATGTAAGCTTTTACTCAGCGACTATCGAGACGGTTAGCGCGTCGTAAATTCAGTTCGGAATTCGTTATTATGTTGGGGGAATCGGGCTTTGTTTAGATTTTTCACATATTGACTGTAGTTTTTTTTTTAGAAAATGTTGTTTTGTCATGTTGTTTTTCAAAATCTGAATGTCTTTTTCATAGTGCAGGGTAATACATAGCCTCTTCTACATAGCTTTAGGGAAATTTGGGTAGGGTTGACAGTTTTATTATTTTAAGATGCTATCTGGATATGCAAAGATGCATAACATCAGCATCCTCTGGTGCTGAACTGTTATGGAACTGCCATTGACTAGGCAGAACTTTAAACATAGCGAAGCTCAAACATTTTCTTGCATGTACCTAGCTCAAATTCAAGACCTACGCTTCCACTTCCAGACATTATACCAAACAGATATTATCATATCGATACCAATAGCTAGTGACAATACTGATGATAACTATGATAAGCAACACACCATAATAAAGATTAAGTTGTAACAGACTCCCATTTATCGGAGCTCAAGAATTTCCTGCCGGAAAACCCTATGTCATGCGGTCGCCTGCAGATTGAACCAATTTCTAATCAGTTTACATTCCTCGCCGTAACAATGTAGCTGCTTAGCATTCCCGAGATCGTTAGAATGGAGGCGGAACACATATCTGGAGAAAGGCTCGGAGAATGATGACATTGGACTTTTGCCGCGTATACAAATATCAAGGCATAAACGCCTCAGACCGGAAAGTCGGAGGCGTTTATGCCTTGATATTAATGGGGCGCCCCATGGTCCACTAGCGCCGACACGAAGCAACAAAATTCGATCAAAAGAAAATTGGCCACATTCCTCTAGATCGTATTTTGTTGCTTCGTGCCTCAATATAATAATAATAATAATAATAAACTTTATAAAAGGTAAAAAATACAATAGACGACGAAAATTTTGTAACCTAATCCGCATAACTGTTCTTAAAGAGTCATAAAGAACCCTGTAAGAAATCGACACGTGTTTGACTTCTCAACGAGGCATCCTCAGGATGACGATTGACTTATTGCGAACTCGGACCCGACGTGTTGACACGTCAAGCGTCGAGAGCAGCGGGCGGGTTATTAAATATTCGTCGTCTATTGTATTTTATAATGGATTTCCGCAAAGTCACGCCTGAGTCAATTAACTATATTTTATAAAAGGTATTAGAATATTCTAGACACACTTACCGAGGGTCCTTACTAGCCGTTATATATAATTCGTTCTCAGTCACGAGATAATATTTTTTTAAAGGAGTGGCGCTAGTGGACTGTTGGTTGCCCTCTTAAAGAGAGAAAATTACTTTTACCTGTTGCATACAGCACCAATGAGGGCCAGGCACCGGATTGACAAATGCAGATAATTTTTACTAGTGTACTGTACGGTGGAAGGATTCTGTTCAACTTTGACAATTTTGTCCAGTTATTCTGCAACATTCCGATCTTAATAACAAAAACAGTTTACAGTCCAGTTATTATACAAAAGAGAGCTTCACAGTTTCACATGGTTATAATTGATACGAAGATTACCAACTCCTCTCCCGCTTACTCTAACCTAATCATCACTGAACAATATCTAAGATGAATAGCCAACTCAACAAAAAGCGAGCACGCTCTCATTCACCACCCGACCCGCCCATAACAGTACCAGAGAAGAAGCGTAGCATGCAATAATTAGCATTCCCATAAAAACTGATGATGCACTCCATCGAGCAACTTGTGCCTGCCGACCGGAACTGCGTCAGAAGGTAATAACAGGATATCGCGATATGCTCCCTGAACTGAATTCTGTGCTCATGAATAGTTTAATTAGTGTTGATGATTCATTTAAGGTTTTTTGCGCTGTTTCTAATTGCAAGATTAAGCACTTGGACGGGGTACATAGAAAATTTATTTGGAGGATTCTTAATTCATGATGCACCTAATTTATTTGTCGTCTGCCAACATTTATTTTTCTTCCATACTTCTATATTATTCGTCATCTCAGTAATCACCCCCTTTCTAGCCAATCATCTTGGATGATTGTAGTAAGTAAATAAGTATTTCTGACATGCTGGTTTTCCATTCTTAACTGAACTACTTTAAATAATTTTCAAGTTATAGGGCCCAGTTTCTAATAATGTACTCTATGGTCAAGCAAACTTGGTCAGCCAGATTATTGGTTCCAACCAAAGCGACGTTACTTCATTACTGCTTTCCTTTGTTCTAGCAAAGGCTACATAATATCTTAAATTACACTAAACAAAGATGATGATCAAATTGTCATCTCAAATTTACATGTAACTGTTGCGCAGTGCGGATATCCACATTACAAATCGTCTAACCTATAAAACCAAAGCCTTAAACTCCGAAGTCACAGTCATCTTTTCACCTCAACAAGAGCCGTAAAGTTATAATAGACCGATAAAGTGTGTGACATAGGAGTGGCGATAGTGTTTGTCGTTTTGGCGCTCTCAGCTCCGTAACGGCGAGCCGCGCAGTAAACAAAGTACGCAGATAAGGTAAACTCTAGCTGTAGCTCCGGATAGCCACTGTTCACATGGGAGCATGGGACACAAGAACTATAATTTTACTTGGAAAACATTGAATGGGATAAAAGAGATATGGTTTTATTTAGAAAACATTATCGCAACGTATGATTTTGGAAATTGTAAAGTTAAGTTAGTTATTGAAATTTTCAAGGGTCATCGTTTCAATGATTTTTACTTGTATTAACTGTGATATAAAAAATCAAAGATCCATAGGTATTAATTCGACCTTTTCTTTAGGTATCCCTGAAGATCGCAGTCGCAGGTCGCATAATTTAAGTAGATACTTACAGCGTTAGCGCATTGCAGGATACCGTTAGCTCCATCATCACCATTCTTCTGGCCATAATACTTAAGTCAGTTTTTACGACAGAAAAAAAGGTGACGCACATTTTTGTTTCTGAAACCACACGTCCACTATATAACCTAATTCATTTTTTTTTATAACTACTACCCATCCAAAAATCCCCACCAAATGAACACACCCCAAGTCTATTGTGTGCAATACAAACGATAGCATTTCACCTCGCCTATCAAGATGGCAGCGGACACCTCGCGGGGAGATACGGCTAATTGTAACATGTGGTCACGCTTTCTGCGGCGTGTGTCACTGGCTCACTGCATGACTCGCCGGATCGCACTCGGCAGCCGAGGTACTGGACATTCCACGTTTACCCGAGATTATAAGAACCGTATAGGTATTTCAATTGCTCGTAATTTCGTGCAAATCGATAAATTGGCGAGAAGAAAATACGATTTTATGGTGCAACAAGTCATGTGCCCGATGGGTTTTTCCATCAGGAAAAATGATACATACAAAATTTTGATGCCCTATCAACCCCGTTAGAAAATGCATTTTCGAACATCCTTCCTTCTTGCTTTCTTTATAAAAGGAACCTTTGTTTGTGCAAAATTTCTTGCTACGACCCAGCGGTTTAGACTGTGCGTTGCCTGTCAGTGAACTTAGGATTATTTAGGGCTGTGCTAGGGCGACTGCTGCAAGTGCAGAAAACCTCAAACGGCGCAAATATAACAACCTTATTGGTAGCTATATTTTTGAGCCGTTTGGGGTTGAAACACTAGGGCCGTGGGCTCCGAGTGCTCATCGAGTATTTCGGGACATCGCCAAGCGGTTGGTCGACTCTTCACGTGACCAGAGCGCTGGCCAATTTATTGGCCAAAGAATCAGCATTGCCATCCAACATGGCAATGCTGCCAGCCTTTTGGGCACTTCGCCCTCTGGCAGCGATGCGGACGAATGTTTTAATGCCCAATGAGCTCTTCCTTTATTTTATTTTTTTGCATCTGTATGCTTGTACATAATTTATATGTATATTATATTTAAGATTGTATATTATATTTTGAATGAGAAAGAACATAACTAAATAAACAATTTATAAGTATTGGTAAGTAGGTAATCATATTAAATTCCTCATCATTTTCGGAATAACACATATCATGTGTATAGTAGATATGCACCCACACTTCACCAGTTATGTTATGTCCCATGCAATAGGGGGATTCAAGAATCTCTGAACCTCTTGTCATCAAACCGTCTTCTTCCAACATAATAATTTTTGTTGGTTAACTTTTTATTACATTGTACCTACTTAATATAATCTGATACTATTTTTTATTTGTTTTAAGTATTATACGGTTTTTTCTGAACTGAATAGTTTTTACTGTTATTTTACCACAAACCGGGCATAAATCCAGACTACGACCAGCTACTGAGTAATTCCTGACGGAAAAACTCGACAGCATCACACCCAATCTGATATTCAAACCCAACGCTCAGAAGTCACGCTCGCTTTTTTAAATACATATTGTATTTCTGAAAGGTATTTTCTACCAACATACTTTTGTAACGTCCACTCCTACAGAAGCAAAAAGGGAATACATTCGAAATGTGTGCGGAGCCGTCGAGTGCTCTCCTAAGGATCAAGCCCTTGACCCGACTGCTGCGGCTAACGAGAGGTGTTGATCTAGCCTCTTATAGCCATCAGGGCGATGTCTGACTGTATGATACGAGTATCTGATTATCGAGTATGCGATCTATGATCGAGCAGGTTGCATATGTAACCACAAAAAATTTAAACCCAAAATTAGTAACCAAGTTTTTTTTTTTTTTGGTGAATTGGATTAGATACTCGTATGTATGATATTACCAATGTGACTTTTTCTATTCATAATGTACTTTCTCAGTTTATCTTGGACATTACAGACATCGGTAAAGGAAAAACATCGTTACGAAACCTGGACTTCCATCAATATAAGTCTGTAATCACCAACCCGTCTTGAACAAGGGTGGTGATCAATGCTCGTGCCTTCTCTGTATGAGAAGAGGCCTTTGCCCTGCAGTGGGACAGTAACAGGCTGGTATTATTATGTTTTATACTATACAAAACATTTAATAGTTAGTTAAACAAAATCTAATTCAAAATATGCAAATCAGACATAGTTATCTACAAGCACAAACTATATATACATTGCATGACAGTCATCCATACACAATCTTCACTAACGACGTGCTCAAGTAATTGCGCTGAATATATTTTAGCTATATTAACTTGGCGGTTCATAATAATGTAATTATTATCGTCGGATCTCATTCATCGTATGAGGTGAGCTAAATTAATTTACTTAAGTAAAGATCGCTGAGATAGCACCAAATGTTGCAGGGCTGCCGTCTGCCTAGATTTTCTGGTCTGAAAGTCTAGACAAGATGACAATCTTCGATCGCGAGTGGATATAATCGTCGATAAAGTGTGTAGTCTTTATGTAATAGGTTGGCTAACAGGTCGTCGGACAATCTGATGAAGAATGGTTGTGGCCTCATTGGTCAAATTGCGGGGGTTTAGGAACTTTTATCATATAGGGCGGCAATTTTACTATTTCTTGCAAACTAGTCCAATTTTGCACAGGAACGCACTGCCAACACTTTTACTATTGGCTTAAAACTAGATCTAAACAATTGTCATTCATGGTAAAAAAAAATACGAACGATTTTCACAAAAGGCGGCAGAAAACATTTATTATCAGTTCAGCCTTTTTTCAAACCTTTTAAAGGGGGCTACGGCTATTACCAATGGATTGTGTGACTCAATGACCTTTCGAACAGGACTGCCAACCCTACCAACGAATAATTAGACAATCTCATAAGGATTGCCGCGCACTGATTAGCAGCAGTACATGAACGTCTTGCAGTTTCGATTCGCTACCAACTACCAACGTAATAAACTGTAGGTTCTTGACGATTTTCACATTTATGCAACACTAACAACTTTCACATGGCCATGAGAGGCACGAAAATGGCGTAAAGAAAAATGTTTGCGAAATTCAGGTCTAAAAAGTGAAATGATAATAATCATGCCAATTATACTGCTGTATAGATATCATTTTGATAAGTCGACATGGGTGTCGGAGTTTTTGGCTCTCCAGCCATATTTCATGTCGGTCATTCGTTGGCATTGTGTGCCAGACAATTTAACCATTTCTCTTCAGTTACCTCAAATGTAAGGAAGGACGCCCTCAGGTTAGGTGGAGTGACGATCTTTGTAACAGGACTGCCAACCCTACCAACGAATAATTAGACAATCTCATAAGGATTGCCGCGCACTGATTAGCAGCAGTACATGAACGTCTTGCAGTTTCGATTCGCTACCAACTACCAACGTAATAAACTGTAGGTTCTTGACGATTTTCACATTTATGCAACACTAACAACTTTCACATGGCCATGAGAGGCACGAAAATGGCGTAAAGAAAAATGTTTGCGAAATTCAGGTCTAAAAAGTGAAATGATAATAATCATGCCAATTATACTGCTGTATAGATATCATTTTGATAAGTCGACATGGGTGTCGGAGTTTTTGGCTCTCCAGCCATATTTCATGTCGGTCATTCGTTGGCATTGTGTGCCAGACAATTTAACCATTTCTCTTCAGTTACCTCAAATGTAAGGAAGGACGCCCTCAGGTTAGGTGGAGTGACGATCTTTGTAAGATGACTGGTAGTAATTGGATTAGAGAGTAACCGAGGCTCGAGTAGACCGGCGTGCGATTGGAGAGACCACAGATGACCAGCCGTCGATTTCCTAAGTGAATGAACTAATAGTTCTCTGAGTAAAAGCTTGGTAGATAACAACGGATATCATGCACAGAAGGACAATCTCGTAAGTCAAAGATAATATTTTTTCCTGATGTTTATAGCTTTGCTAGCTGAATGTAAGCTATGTGTTTCCAAGACAAAATCGTCTAGGAAAACCTTATCTTAATAAAACAAGAATCAGCAACCCGCGACCCGCGTAACCAGAGCAAGGTCCATTCGTCCGAGGCGAATATCGATCATTATAAATTTGCGGCGCGCGGTAACGGCGCGGGCGCACGCGACCTAGAACAAAGACTACGCGCTTGGCAGATGTGCTAGTTTAGTTTAATGTATTGTTATAATATTATGTGAGTTGTTAGAACGTATTTTATGAGCTGTATGTAGATAGAGATCATATCGATCAATTAAATTGTACGAGTAGTATTATCTCCGTATTCTGATACTTAGTGATTATGCAGCAGAGTAACCAAAAAGCTTCATATAATATTTGCTTTACATACATAAGCGCCAATCCACTAGAGACATAGAATTTGAAATTACGTACTTTGCCTAGGTCAGCGGTCGGCAAACTCATTAGCCAATAGAGCCAAATATCAAGAATAAGGCGAGAGGAAACGCCCGGGTGTCACCACTGTGTGGATCGCCCGGAGGACACGGTGGAGCATACGGTGGAGGTCTGCCCGGCTTGGGCGGAGCACCGCCGTGTCCTCACGGAGGCGATCGGCGGCAGCGATCTCTCGCGTCCGGCCCTGGTTCAGGCCATGGTTCGGAGCGAGAGTGCATGGGAGGCCGTCACCTCCTTCTGCGAAGCAGTTATGCTCGTGAAGGAGGAGGCGGGGCGCGCGAGGGAGATGCAAGCTGCACGCCCTCGCGGCCCTAGTTGCCGCAGGGGACGCCCCGGGCGTCGGGAGTCAAGAGCCGACTTCCGGCCACCGTAGGCGCGGGCCTGCGGACGGTGAGCAATGGGCAGCTCGCCGTCCGATAAGGACCAGGCCGACGGCGCGTTGTGTTCCACGCGCGCCTCAAAGAGATGTCAGCACCAACCGACGGGGTCGAAAGACCAATGCCTGCTGAGGTTGCGGGTTTGTCTGAAAGGGATATCGCGGCCCCGGCACACAGGCAACGGAAGGAACACGGGTGGGTTTTAGTCAGTAAAAGTCTGACACACCCTCTCGCTCTGCCCAGAGCGGGAGAAGTCATTTGATGATTTCCCACCCAGAAAAAAAAAAAAAAAAAAAAAAAAAGAAGCCAATTATCAATACTTTAACGACTAAGATTTCTTATGAGAGCCAATCCTTTCCGTTTCTAAACTGTCTCAATACAAGTTTCTTAGTCCTTAAAACTCCCATCCTCTTTCACACCACAACGATTCCTAAAATTAACTTGCTGAGAAATAAGATGCCTTCATCATCATCGTCATCATATCGGCTGATAATAATATGATGAAGGCATCTTAATTATTAACAAGTTAACCTTGGAAAACTTGGAAAACTACTACAAATGTTTGATGTCCTGTAATTAAAGTAATTAAATTAAAATTTTTGGTGAAAATACCTACTTACTTGATATCTTGCTTAATGATCGAAGCCCCGACCCCCGCGCGTATCTACCCTCGCATTCATCGACATTTGTACAGAACCGCACTCTATAGGGAGGTGTTCCCACGTACCTCTGCATCGGCTGCATCATATGTAGGCATGGTGCGCGGGTGCAGCGGCTGCGTGTGCGGCGGCTGCAGCTCGCTATACGCTTAAGAGCCACATGCGGCTCACGAGCCACGGTTTGCCGACCACTAGCCTGGAGTACTTACTTACTGATTAAATGATTAGACCTTTTGGTATGAAATGCTAGCTACTTTTGGAGGTAGAATTTCATTTCTATTCATGAAAACTATACACAACTTGGCTGGCAGTAGATTTTAACTTCTAAAAATCTACTGAAAGCTTAATCAGCACACTGTTACTTTATTTAAAAGAAGCCATGTTCATAATTTTTTTCTAAATTCAAAATTCAAAAGTCATTTTTTCAAACTAGGCTGAGAATCAGCACTTTTCGAACGTCAAAATTACACAAGACAGTCCCTCAAAACGCCCACCCTTCACCACTTCCTAGTGCATTAGCTGGGAAGAAGTGGCGCAACAAACTCCCCAGCAGCACAGCTGTCTGTTCAGTTAGAAAAACAAAAAAAAACAAAAAAACTATATAATAGTATTCAAAATAATTCACATTACGCAACACAAAACATAATTTAAATTATTAGCCATATGTTAACTATCACACGCCAATATACCAAACAAAATCATCGAGAACTATACTCAGGCCGAAATAAAAAACTAAGACATAGAAGACATAGAAGTGCAAAACACGAAATTATTAAGATCATCAGATAACTTGAAGCTTAAAATGCCAATGCATTCCTCAACTTTCCTTGACAAATCCTTTACTGTCCAGGCTGCTGGTTTGTGAAATGCATTACCAGTTCCAATAAAGCGCGTGCAATCGTTGCCTAAAAGACTCGTGAAAGAACACTACTTGTCGTTATGATTTTGTTCTTATCGTTAGCTGTACGAGTAATAATATTCGTCATTTATTTTCGTTGCTTATATAGTTAGTATGTATGTATCTATTATATAGCACTTATCTGTGTATCCATTATAGTATATTGTACTTATATACCTTTTATTTGCACCATTTTATGTCCAGAGAATCACTGTCCATTCCAAGGTTGCCTGGAAGAGATCGCAGTAAGCGATAAGGCCGCCAATTGTATATTTTGTAGTGTATTACTTTTTCTTTATGTAATTATAATCAGGTGTACAATAAAGTATATATAAATAAATAATAAGTGCAAAACACATTTCGATCACTCAATATATTTCTATGATTATGACAAAAACAACATGAAATACCCACAATCGGGCGTTGTCTCATGTACACGTCAAGGTGATAAGCGAACCGTCACGGAACAACCATTACTATAGCGTTATCATCCGCCCTCGTATCACGAATCATACTGATTTGTTCAACCTCAAGTGTCCGTGAGGCTCAGGTGAAAGACTATTGCCATTCAAGTGCTTTATTTAATGTTTATTGCTGTTATCAGTTCGATTAAATAACTGTATGGAGCTGAAGCCATGGACTGAAATTGTGATCTCAACGTGCCGCTCGTGTATTTGAGCACTAACCGTCTTTGTGGACCAACCAAGAAGTATTCCAATATGTGAAAGCCTGTAATTAGCTCTACCTACCAATGATTTTTTATTGTTTTATAAGTCTGAAAGCTTACTGTAAAATAAAATACAATACCAATGTATTAAGATTTTTTATGTTATTGTAAATTATTTAATTTGATGTAATTTTTGTATTGTTTAAATTGATTTTATGTAATGTTAGTGTATGTACCTATATGTACCAATTGTTTTTAATTTAATTTAATGTATAGTATCGATTATAATTATCAGAAATAAATGAATTAATAATAATAAAGATTTTTTATCGATAAAAAAACTGATTAATGATCATACATCAGAGATCATTAGCAAAATCTGCTTAAGGGTAGGTGATGCCCATTGGTTCTTCAGATTAATTAAATTAGGTGGAAGCTTCTTCTAAATTACGCACGCCAGTGTAACGGTCTGTGTCCTATCTCATCTATGTCAGGTCTACGCTGCGGCGATAGCAGCGTGCGCGCCGTCTATACATCACTGCGCTTGCTCTCTATATTTGCTCACGACCGATAGAAATTATCGCCAGGTAGCCTCGCAAGCGAATCCCAACCTAATATGTGGAGTTTTGAGTTTATTTTTGTAGAGAGGATAGGTGAGGATATTTTTTTCAAGATGTGGTCGTAGTTGACTACCATTTGCCGTATTTCAGCGCGGAAGGTACATAAATCGAGAGCGCCGATTAACGTTATCTGCTCGGGGGGAGCGAGGTGTGGCGGAGGGGGGGCTGACGGCGATTTATTCATTCATTAACTAAACGACCCCTAACCGATGGATTAATTAGGCCGACTTGCAATACCGCTTCTGTTTTAAACCGTTTTATGTGAAAGCTGGTGGGCATTTTAAGGAGAATATTGTAACGTGAGTAGAATCTCACTAGAAATTGAACGTATTATTAATTTTTTCCCATTTGTTGCAGATTTTGTCAAAAGACAGGTACTTAGGTATATCATCTTTCGAAATACAATGCAGCTTTATAACTTTAGAAAATGATTGACATCAGCTCATTTTGTTTATCTTATTTTTCTAGAAGAGCGTAATTCGGTTGATTTTACATTTCTACTTTTACTGTAGGTAGGTACTACCTACTTATTACTGTTTCCAGACACAAACTAGTGCAACATTCAATTATTCGCTAAATTACATATATTCCTCGACTGTAATGACAAAAAACAAGACAAATGATCATTAATAGAGCCGACGAGATGATTGCGCTGATTAGTTCAGCGGCAATGCGCGCGCGCCGGTGGCAGCACCGTCGCTCAGGTAGTAGTGCAATGTATAGGGCTGGCGCTCAACCTGGCTATTGTCATGTTTCAAAAGACAAATATGCGATACGATTTCAGAAAAAATATCTATCTGAACATGTTTAGGTCGGAAATACGTTACCGAGTTGACTAATCGGGACGCCAGTGCCGCCTAGCGGCGCTCGACAGGGACTAAGTACTACGTAACGCTTGGACCGACCGAAACTAAGCAGACTTCATGGGTGGCGGTCAAGCAGTGAAGACGTTTAGAAACTGTCGCGCGTTTTGAATAGTTGTTTCGTGTACCTACAGTGTGTGAAATGCTAGTGTGATTAATGTGAACGTGAATTATAATTTGATCTGAAGTGCAAACGGTTTTTCTATTGCGCAATAACCAACACTACCCACAGTAGTTAAAATATGGCTCATAATTTAACGAAAGAGACACATACCCTTGTCCGTCATATATAAATTTTTCTTCCATTAATTCTTCTTGAACAAATATCGACATTTTCAACTACTTTATGTTGAAAATATCGATATTTGTTCAAGATTGAAGACTCAGTTTTTTTTACCGTTAGCATACTCGTAAGTACATGTATTCTTGGCAATCAGCTTTGCAAACATTTCAAAGTAGGTTTTACAACACCTACTATTCAGAACGCACGTGCTGACGACGCTGGCGCCAATTCAATCTCATGTCTGGCACCGGTGAATTTCACTCCTTTTTTTCAATTAAAGCAATAAAAGTGCTAAAAAAGACAGCCCTAAGTTTGACACGCGCGGCGTGTTACACTTCTAGCGCTAGTTAAAGAGACGACGCTTATGTTACTTTACGAGCTGAAAATGCAGCAATTGTATTAGAATGTAGAAATTACTCTACGTAGGTCATGCTAATCTTACTGTTTATTGGTAAAAGGAGCAATATTACTTCCTACAGAAATTAAGGGTATGTATTGAAAAGAGGTGATTTGCTTAGAAAAATCCTTAAGGAATTTTGTGGAAAAAAGGTTTTCCCATTCGACTAACTATCAGAGTTATAATTACTAGTCAACTCTGGACGCTAGAGTATGCTTTGGACTGGGAATACCTTTTGCATTCATCATAATTAATGTTGATGATTATTTGAATTGCGACATCTACAGTCATACCACAACGGTTGCAAAACAACAAAAAAACATACATAACATATTCCACCGCCCCACATCATAATCAGAGCCTGCAAGCCATGCCTTAACCAAACTAATTCAGAGCAGTTCCCGACACAGATGCGGCGATACCCTATCAGAGATCAGCGCCATTGTTGCCAAGATTTAAGGTGCACACCGCCGAAGCCACTAATTGTGGCCAGCGGTAAACGCGTGCCCTTTGTCTGTTGTAATTACTTTTATAAATCTACTAAGCGATTTACATGAACACGATAAAATCGTAAAGGTTAGTTTTGTTCTCGTCACGGTTGAAGACCTAGCGTGGTTTATGGAAGTGATATTAGCAGGTCGAACAGTGTTTGAAAACATGTGTTGAATCGCGAGCGCCCATGCTCGCGATTAACATATGTTTTCAAAAACGGTTAACATAAAGCGTCGGTTTTGTTGAATGGAAAAATCGAAGAACTTCTCTGCGTTGTAAAGTAATACAACTTAAGGGTGCACTAGTCTACAGCTCGAACTCGGTGGTGGGCGTGGCTAATATGCATGCTAATTAGCCAAATATTTAGTTTATATTTTATAGTAGCACTTAAGTTAAGTTGCAAAATAATTAATAATAATAATTAATTTACTAATTAAACTACATCTACCAAAAACTATAATGTAGCATACAACCGAATTTGGCACCGAATCGAATGGTTGTGAAAGTGAAATGGTTGAGGTAGGCTAATACATCCATGCGGTGTTCCACAGGGCTCGGTTTTAGGACCGCTCCTGTGGAACATCGGGTACGACTGGGTGCTGAGGGGCGAGCTCGGTGCCGGGGTGGACCTGACGTGTTATGCGGATGACACGCTGGTCACTGCCCGGGGGAGCTCGCACAGGGAGGCAGCGTTGTTGGCGACGGCTGCGGTCTCACAGGTGGTGGGCCGCATACGTCGCCTAGGCCTGGAGGTGGCCCTCAGCAAGTCGGAGGCCATGGTGTTTCATGGCCCCCGGCGGGCGCCGTCACCCGGCTCACACATCGTGGTCGGGGGGGCTCGGATCGCTGTCGAGTCTACCATGAAGTACCTAGGATTGGTGCTCGACAGCCGGTGGGACTTCGGGCCCCACTTCCGACGGCTGGCGCCCAAGTTGCTGGGCGCTGCTGGGGTGCTGTCAACGCTGCTTCCCAATCTGGGGGGCCCGAGCGCCGCTTGTAGGCGGCTCTACGTGGGGATCGTGCGATCGATGGCCCTGTACGGGGCCCCGATCTGGGCGGCTGACCTGACGGCCGGTAGCATTGCGGTTCTGCGCAAGCCGCAGAGGGCTATGGCCGTCAGAGTCATCAGGGGTTATCGCACGATCTCCTACGAGGCGGCTTGTGCACTGGCCGGATCCCCGCCCTGGGACCTGGAGGCGAAAGTACTCGCGTCATCATATCGGTGGCGCGAGGAAGCGAGGGCGCGGGGCGAGCGACCAATGCAGCGACACATGGAGCTGCATCGGTCTCAGCTTCGCAAGGTCCTGGTGGCGGAATGGCGGGACAGGCTCTCACGCCCTACCGCCGGCCTCGACATCATCGAGGCGGTCCGGCCGGTGCTCGAGCGCTGGCTCGGGAGGAGGCACGGCTCCCTGTCGTTTCGGGTGACGCAGGTGCTCTCGGGGCATGGTTGCTTCGGGAAGTACCTGTGTCGCATAAACAGGGAGCCGGACGCCCGGTGTCACCACTGCGTCGACTGCCGGGAGGACACGGCGCGGCATACGCTGGCAGAGTGTGCCGCTTGGGAGGAGCCACGCCGTGCCCTCATCTCAGAAGTAGGCAGTGACTTGTCGCTGCCGGCCCTAGTGAATGCGATGGTCGGCAGCGGCGAGTCCTGGGACGCGGTGGTTTCCTAATGCGAGACAGTCGTCTCGCAGAAGGAGGCTGCGGAAAGGGAGAGGGAGATTTCGTCCACTCACCCGGCCCGCAGCAGGCGCACCGGGCGTCGGCGGAGGGTGGACAACGCCCTCCTCCAGCCCCCCTAAATGGGTCCAGGGGCGACGGACTCGGGGACGTCCGTCGCCCCCCACACATCAGGACCCGAGGTGGCGGCGCGTAGTGTTCCACGCGCGCCCCTCTTAGACGTCGCGGGGGGAGTCAAACACCTCACTCCCCCCCCTGACCCGAGGAGGCCCGCGGTGGCGGGCCGGCACCAGCCGGGGGTTGCGGAAGATTTCAAGTTCCCGCGACCCCCGGCGTGAGTTGGAACGTAGGTGGGTAGGTGTGAGTTGGAACACCGGGGTGGTTTTTAGTCAGTAAGAGTCTGACAGACCCCTCCGCCCGCCCCAGGGCGGGGGACATCCATGAGGATTTTCCACCCCGGACCAAAAAAAAAAAAAAAGGCTAATACATCCAAGGGTGCCGCTAGGACCGATACCTGCCGGGGTCGCGGGAAAGTCCGAAAGGGATACCGTGGCCCCTGGCAACGTACAGGTAACTGAAGGAACACGGGTGGGTTTTAGTCAGTAAGACTCTCCGCCCAGAGCGGGAGAAGTTATTTGATAATTTCCCACCATCAAAAAATCTCTCACCCCAACATACATAACTATGTCGGAGTCAGCTTCCAGTCTAACCAGTATTTTACATGGAACCACTGCCTATCTGGCCTCCACAACCCAGCATACATGTTTATAATTCAATTAAAAAATCTTACCTTTCATCTTACTCTGGCACCGTAGCTGGTCGATGATGCTGGTCAGCCGGTTCTCCCGGTGACTGCCCCGACTTAGAACCTCTTCATCATCCTCGATCTTCAATGACACTTCACTCTTCACGTCATCGACATCATCACTACACTGCACTTTAGGAGACTGAAGGTTTGACTGAATCGCCTCCATAGTTGCGCTGGCAATAGTAAGTTGGCACTTTTGCTTAAGATTGGAGGCACTGGGGTAACTGCAAAAAAAGAAAAATTTCTTAAGAGCGTATATTCTGAAAGTGGGCAACGTCACAAATAGATGTCAAATATTTCGTTGTTTTTATTAATTTGGCAATATTACTGTATAGAAATAAGAAATGTGGCTAACTAGAATATTGATTATGAAATGCAATCATTAATATCGTAACACCGAATATTTAGTTTTAGATGTAAAAAAAGGATTTGGAAACTTTCCAAATGCCTTTTTTACACCTAAAACGGGTACAACATCAAATTCAATGTTATAATTGCAATTCATTATTAATACTCTAAGTTCCCTAGTTAGCCACATTTCTTATTTCCATACAGTAATATTAGCAAATTATTCAAACCAGGTAAATTTTTGAAAGCTATTTGCGACGTTGCCAACTTTCAGAATAAACGCTCTTAACACTTTCGACTCCACCAACTTTTCATAGAACTCATACGCGATATTGGAAGTGAACCCTCCGGGAATCGTGCATTACGTTTGCGCTAAAGTTAACTCGTCGCGGACGGTCAACGGCAACCATGTTATAAAATACTGTAAAACGAAGTAAAATAATGTTTTCAGGGGGTCTTATATATATGTCGGAGTTGGTTGTAAATTGCAATTGTGGGTAGTCAACAGAATTTGTTATGATTGGTTTTTCTTATTATTAATTTAAGTGATTTTTACTATCAATTATTGTCTAATAAATCGGAACATAATTTATTAAGTACTCGGTGTACGCACTTATTGATTTTTGGCAACTTATTCCGTATTATTGTAACCGAGGGTTTTGTTCAAAACAATTGATGACATGTTTCTCTAATTTTAAAATGATTTACTTTCTGAATTCACTATTGTTTATTTACAACAATTATTGTTGTATTATTTGATTACTTTATAATGTAAGTCTTATTAGATTCAGTACATTTTAGTGTTTTGTATCAAGTAAACACGTGACGTACTTCCGTGCGTCATCGGACAGAGTTGTCGTGGAGGGATTGCAAGGTGGGGGCTTCGTCTTATAAAATAGCGTGCACTCGGTATGCGAGTCAGTCGGTCTTCGGATTCGACTCAATAAAGAGCCCCTGCTCCCGACAAAACTGTCGGTTTACCTGGTACAGCACTGCTGTATATTCACATAGCTGTATTGGCTTGCTGATAGCGAGTAGATACACTTTGTCACTGGGTGGCTTGGCCACTATACGAACTGAGACGTTAAAAGTCTGTGTTGTTACTCCATTTGTATTGTTTTATTTTATAATGTGTAACTGCTGTATACCTACTGTAATAAAAACCGTGTCATTGTTTATACAGTCTTGTTTATCCCAATAAAATGGGAACTCCAAACCCTGACGATATACCTCTCGGCACTCCTGATCCTACATATATATATAGTTTCCAACCTTTTAAATTTTTTGTAGAATATTTGTAACCGCTAACAAAAAATAAAAAAATGCTTGGATTTTAAAACCAACGCATATCCTAATAAAAAAAATGTTAAAAGAACAAAAAATTTGTCAATGGTGTTTTGGTGAAACATTAGTGAACCCTTGTTAAAATATACATCATCATTTTCCTGCCCTTGTCCCATGTTACTTGGGGTCGGCGCAACACGTTTTCTTTTTCCACTCTCCCCTATCAACTGTCATGCTATCATTCACTTCCTTCTCTTTCATATCATTCCTCACACACTCCATCCACTTTTTCTTAGGCCTTCCTCTCCCGCTCCATCCATCAGCATTTATATTCATCACTCTTTTCGTCACATGCGTTTCCTCTCTCCTCATCACATGCCCATACCAGGCCAAACGATTTCCTTTCAACTTTTCTGTCACTGGCGCAACTTTTAAACTTCCCCTTATATACTCATTTCTTACTTTATCCAGTTTCGTTACTCCACACATCCATCTCAACATTCTCATCTCCGCTACATGCAATCTTTTTTCATCCGTCTTCTTCACGGCCCAACATTCCGATCCATACAGTACGACAGGCCTTATCACGGACTTATAGATTTTCCCCTTTAACTGGAGGGGCATCCGTGGGTGGGTCCGTCCTTGTTAAAATATACATTTGATTTTATTTTCACGGTTTATATTCGCTAAGAAAAACCTACATTTAAAAACGAGCCCACCGCGAGGGCTCCCGGTATCCCATATGCGACTAGGTGAACGCTCCAGGAGGGCTCCCGGCACTGAACGTGTTAAAAGCTTTATTAAATAATTGGTTCACTATCTGGTGTTTCACTAATGTTTCACCAAAACGCCATTGACAATTTTTTTATGTTTCGTAGGGGTCAAAGTTCTAACCTAACCTTAATTGCGAGTAAAAATATTTAACCTCATCTACCTAGTTCGGTTCCGGGTAGCCTACTAAAATGATATATTTTTTCTGTTAGCACAAGTTGTTTCTGGCATTTTTTTTTAAATGGTTTGTATATTAAATTACCCTTTTGCTTATTTAATGAGTTTCATTTTTAGGAAATTGCGTAATGCAAAATGTTAAACCTTTTTATTCCAAACGTTGTTTTAAGAGAACATGAATAAAAAATGAATAGTTTGTCAAATAATACGTTATTAAAATAAAATTTATCGGATAAATATTTTCTTAAGTGAATTATTTGGGCAAACTTGTTGTTGATATTGATGAAATAACAAAACATGTTTTTGTCAATCGTTACTTGTCAAGTGAAAAATTTTAACTTAACTTTTGGTGAAATGACTGGACACCTAAATAATTACATACATACATAAACTCACGTCTTTTGCGGTAGGCAGAATTATTTAATGAAATATTAATAATATTACTTCTACAAAGAGGTTTTAATTAATGTTTGTAATTGACATCGCAACAGTGAATAGCCCTAAGTTATAAGCCGGTAGGAAGATAAATTATTGCAATATATAAATTTTAATCTTACAAAGATGTATCCGTCTGTCCATGCCCTTAGTATACCTGTTTTAAGCCTCTCTTCGAACCCTGCGAACAGTATTTAGTATCATCTCTATATCTAGGTTTTTTAATGAAACTGAAATAGAAAAGTAAAAAGAAATAAAGGAAACTAGGTTTATTCGTCACAGAAACACGTGCAAACAAAAAAGATAAGTTAAATCAAATAATAAAAAAACAAAACAGATCTATAATCAGCTGCCCGCCGTGACTGCGACATGAAGGCTTGCACTTAGCATGATGCTGTGGTATGGGGCACCCACAGCGCTGATTTTCAGTGGGCACCCGAAAACGACGTACGGACACCAAGTTAGGTTTAAAGATTTGTACAGATTATACAAATAGGTAATCACATTTATTTGAATAAATTTATTTATAATTTATTTAAAATTCTTATTATTTTATTAATTTATTTGTTCTTTTGTTTATTTTACTAAATCAACAGTATATGTAGAATATAATGCTTGCTTTCAATAAAATTTAAATTTAAAAGCTGTGAAGATCCGTTTTTCTTTATATTTTATGTATGTACCGACACTGGTATCTGTTTAGTTTAAGTAAGGAATCAGAAAACTACCTAAGCATATTTAATGGATAAAAAATATTTTCGTAATCGCAAAAAGCAACTAAATTAACTTGAGCATAATCATACATTGACTTCTTTCAGCAGAAAACCTCTAAGTCTTGCAACAGTACATAGGTAGACTTGAACTCACACGATAATGCATTACACACAATGATAAGACTATCACAGAATGTCTGACGCGTTTCCATCAATCACATTCTGATGGACAACAATAACTTGCGATTATCATTGACGTGTGTTACACTCGTCAGGAAAAGACGTACCATCAAAGAAGTTCATATCTATACACCGTAAGGACTATTTTTGCTTGCAGCGCTCGGCCGCTATAGAACCGGGGTGGTAACAGATGTGGTCATCGTGTTCACGGGATATTGTTTTCAAACTGCTTAGATATGAAGTTCTTCGATAGTACCTAAAACATATAATACAACACTACGCCTATTTTCCCCGAAGGGTTTGGCAGAGGTGTACCATACACAGTTCACCAGTTATGTTTAAGTCCCATGTTATATGGACGCATATCCAGACTACGGGCTGGTATTGAGAAATTCGTGATGGAAAAACCCAGTGACACTGACGACTTGGGAATCGAAACCAGGACCTCATGCTCAGCAATAGCGGTTACGAGCACTAGACCAACGAACCAGTCTGAAAACTAAGACAACCCTAAAGGCTCGTGCAGACTAGCGCGACTTGTCACGTCGCGACACTGCTCTACCGTGAGGCGCCGTCCTATTGTCACCGCTCGCGCGATGATGCAATGCGATTTCATCGTGCGATGAATTTTGAAAGAAAAAATCGCATCATTGTGCGACCGTCAATTAGGATATTCAATAGATATCAGTATGTTTGAACGCGTTGGACGCACGCATCATTGTGCGAGCGATGACAATAGGACGGCGCCTGAAGTTTTCTTAGAAATTGTTTTGTTAGAGTCGCGTCGCGCCGGTGTGCACGACGCTTATCATGGAATTGTCGAGTCTGACATCTCAAATAACAATTGAAGAAAAAGGAAAACGTTTTGTTTAAGAAATTTTATTTTCTTCATAGTCGTGAAAGTGTGATTTTCGGAAGAATTTTGATATCAATACAGTTTTTCTATTTGTACAGATTCTAGAAACGTTAGATGATTTTTTTTAAGTAATGATTTGTTTTATTTTTTCATATTCCAGTAAGTTTTTTCAAATGAATTTCTCACTTTCTCGTTGAATGCATTATTGTGCCTTCCGGTTTCACATACTCATGTGTTCCAGTTCTGTGAATTATTGCTATGCTGAAAATGTCTGGAGTACTGCTTACCATGTTATTTTTAATCGATTCAAACATTACAATTTCTAATTGCTCATATTTTTTCATTCGTCTTAATGCTTTTAATCTGTGATATGATTAGGTACCTATGATTGCTTATTTCTGAAAAGTATGCCACATTTATAAGTTTCTGTTAAAATACTGGAAAGTGCTAGATATTTTTTTTTATAAGTATACAAGTGTTCAACATGAACGAGTATGCTGACAATTCATATATACCTAATACAAGTGAAAACTTTAAGTAACTAATTATAGTAAAAAACTAGTTTAAATTTAGTTTTGATATACAGACTAGATACCACTACTAAGCAAACTATGTATCAGCCCTTCGATTCTGTAACAATATCACCGTGAAACTTAGGTGAAGTGAGCATGAAGTGAGCTGTCAATAGTATTAATCCCTAGCATCCTGCCGGTCGATTCTGTGGCAGTGACAGCTCACTTCACGCTCACTTCACCTAACCTTCACGTTAATATTTTTACAGAATCGACCGACAGTATCGTTACATAGGTGTTATTATCTTATTTATATGTTTGAGAATATAAATCGATGACAGTTACACCACCGGTTCCACCGACCATGCACTATCGTCACATTTTCGTAAGGTTAATATTATATTTCGCGAATCGGATCTAATAAAATCCATCAGTATTATTATTAAAAGTCTTTTGTAAAACATGAACTTCTGAATATCCTACAACTTATAGGATAATTAATACACAAGTCTTTGACCCTAAAGGTCAAAGGGGAAATCACCTCGCTTGGCAAAGGGTTTGACTATTGCATTAATTTAATAATGACAGACAGGAAGACTCTGCTTACCACCTTCTTGAAGTACCTTAATTACCTTTACATTATTTAAGGATAGTCTGGCAAATGTCACCAAACAATGTAAGTATCAGTAAAGATAAAGATAATTTTCGATCGACAGACAGACAGAGCTCGTTCGGGTTTGTCATAAATTGTATTCATACGATTTCAAGTAGTATACTATATCTATACACATACCTATATCACAACAGTTTATCGTTTCCCTACAATGCTGAAATTCCACTCCGAACAATAAACTACACGCGCGCCAAACTTCTAGAGTTCACCACATAACCTTTATGTTGTAACAAACACGTAAACCATACGATAACACCATCAAATAAACCATAAGAACTACTCTAACACTTCAATAAACAGCCGTGCACTTTGAGGGTGCAAGGGGGTTCCAAAAACAAAATACACAACGCGGTTTTTCCGCAAATTATTTCTATAAAAACACTTAAAAACAACAGTTGGAAATAACAACAGGTACACCGTGACGGTGGAGCGGTTATCGCCGTGGTACTGATAACTTGTGTCAGGTCAAACGAACAAATGGGGCGTCACCAAGGTACGCCTGATAACATGTGATAACGGGCTCTTAACCTTCCGACTGTACTCTAGTTGAAACGGTGTCATCAATGTGGCATGCTATAAACACTTAATGTGACTGTACCAATAAATGTGTAATACATCTTTATGATTGCAAGGATGAGCAGAGTTCATGTCAACCGATTCCTATTATTAATCATCAGTCATGGTACAGCAGGAACCCCGTAACTTTTCATAGTTAATAGAGCTGCTTACTGTTCAGCGCCGAATTGGTTTATGGATTAATTTTAAGGCCCAGTATGACTATGAAGAAGGTTAGATACTCGTACAAACTCCAACTTTAAATGAGTAGCATTTTTAACTACTTTTGCATAATTTATTCTATTATGTAGTTCAATAACTCGTGTCACGTTTAAACAGCTGAGTCTCTTTGAGATTACATTGCAATATTGGTTGCCGCCATATCCAATTATTGTCAATTATTTTCACCACGTTAGAAGTGGCACTCTTTCTTCTAATTTCAATTAGTTTTGCATAGCTATCGCAAAAGGTGACGGGGCGGTTACTTACCTACTATCGAACCTACACGGAGCTGTACCCATATAGCAAAAAGTAATGGTTATTATTCTTTGCTTATAGTATTATAACTCGTTTTACCAGTTTCATTACAATATTATGATCGTTCTGAAATATATAAAAGAAACAAAACGTTTACTTGTTCCCCTTACTTACTTTTCATATGATTTTCCAAATTCCTATTTCTATGACTGATCATAATATGGGCGTTTTTTTAAAAGACAAACATTGTTTTCTTTAAAATTAATCTTCCACCACTTTTATAGACGGATTTCAAATAAAGAACATGAGAAAGCTCTAAATTCAAATTCAAACTTCATTATAATAGTACCTAGAGCACGGGTAGTATGACAACCATAGAAACGGGTTTTCTACGGGTTTTGTCGAAGGAAAAATACACAAAATGTTATTTTGTCTATTCTTCCGTCGACATAGCCCGTTTCACTTGTGGTCATGTTAAGCGGCACATACATATAACGTGTGGAAGGTACATTAACGTCACTACAAACATACAAGATAATATCCTATACTATACTATGTTATTTTACACCGCAAATAATGTGCAGCTATAAAACCGCCTGTCAAGACACGACCGGTCATGTAGACAAAAGATAAGACCCGATATGACACACAGATACACGGACAAAGGAAACTCCTATCAGTTCTGAGGAAAATCAGTTGATAATGTTATTTGTAGCACTCTACAAGTGAGCCCTTAAGTACCAGCTTACTGGTCACGTTGAGGAGTGGAATGTCATGAATAACATGGGTGTGAAGTCTGTGAACCTGAAAGGTTAAGCTGAGGTGCACCTTATGTGCGTACTGCTAAGAAGTGGAATTCCTTGCTGGTGTCCTTTCTGCTAGCGATAACCATAAGGAGTCTTCAAGGGAATGGGTTCCTTCTAGGCGATCGTGCACCATCACCACGCATCATCGCTTACCATACGATAAGAAAGTCGAAAAAGCGAGCTTATCGACTTAAGGGGGATGCGCTAAGGCAGCTCGCGAAATTCAAATATTCTTACGTTTTTGGCAATTTGCAGGTCAATGTCAGATTATACGTTGATCAAACTAAGATTCGCAACTGTAACATAGATGTATTTACAAAATTACAATAATAAAAATCATTAATACAACTTTTTGAGAGTTGTATTGATAGTTCTTATTATTATAATTCATTTTTGGTACGGTCGCGAACCAGACGACCTGATACTGGCCAGAAAATTGCATGAAACGTAAGAAACATTACGCGGGCTACACAGACGCTTTCCCCTTAAAACAGTTAGTTAACTAAATAAAAAAAACAAATTTGTACTAGTTAGTGTGTTTGCTGCTGTTTAGTTTTTTTTTAAGTCTCATATTTCAAGCTGAAATAACAGCAGGCTGTTTGTTGAAAGACTTATGAACAATGGACCAGATGGATCTTTGATTGAAGTAAGCAAACATTGCGTGGGAAGCCTGAAAATTACTGAAAAGGGTTAGGAGTCCGCCTATGTTTTGTGCAGCAGTAGACAAAGACTTCAAGATTTTAGGTTCTTACTTTTCAGGGCACGTTTGTGTCCAAGCATTAGAGAAATTATCTCGCAAGCTTATTACTTGCTTGCTCATTATTTGAAGGGTCTCATGTCAGTAAAGTGCATGGTTTAAAATTCATCATTATTTTTACTTCTCCGTTTTGCTTTTGTAATTAAAACATGGCTCCCTTTCATCCCACATTCTAGCTCTTTCTTATTAAGTATAAAATCATCTTCCAATCGGAATAATCCGTATTTTTGTATATATAGCCACATCGTGTATATTTGGTAGTTGTCATCTACGGCGGCGTGTGTGTACTGGCAGTTGGCAGGCACCTGGCTGTGACGTCACAAGCTAATTCCGGCGAGACGAGGTCGTGACCCGACGCCCTGCGCGCACGCACACACGCTAACCGTGCTCTGCTACCCGAAAATACGTGTCTACGGCTTACAGTGGTGTTTATCTTGGTGTCTTATGGAACACAGTTTTGACTGGGCTTTTTATTATGAAATAGATTAAATAGATACCAAAAAAAAAAAGAAAATATGTATAATTATTTATCTTGGAGTAATGTTTACATTTTTACTCAACTTTTAATGACATTCTTTAATTAGGTATGTTTTCAGCAGTTGAGTGGTTTTACCTGGTCCAATATGTATTATTTAGACCAAAACGTCAGTTACACGAGAGTAAGATTTCGTAGATCAGCTATATCAGAGTAATATACCTCATTTTTATCGCTACGAGATCACTACCTATAACTGCACATCACTAACATTTGCCTGAATTAAATGCTAGTCTCCTGATCTTTCGTGGAATCCAACATGAATTCCAGCCCATAATTGTTTACACAAATCATAGTAACTTTGTGCTAAAAATAAATATTTAATACTCTCTTTGCAGGGTACCAAAAAGGTATCAAAACGTTACTCATCATAAATGCAGTTGGCAGCAATGCATCCGCGTCGCGTTGGTAACGATTTCTTCTGAGTAACAGGTGCGGTTATCTGTTGCTGTTTTCAGCGCTTTCAGTATACGAACGCGTTTGTTTGTCTGTGTGTGTAACTGTGTCTGTAGTTATAAGCTAGGCTGGAGGAAACTGGCCAAAGAAAATCAAGTTTTTTGTCAAGATGAATATGGTGAGATAAAATCATTTTCAATATACTGGAAACCGGTAAGTCTCGAGCCAAACTATTTTTTTTCAGCCAAGGTTATGACAATCTTTACACAAATACGTTGTCATATTTCTAGTTTGATTATAATTATGACTTCGACAGTGTGTTCTATCCTACGGCTGTAGATACCTACTTAGTCAAACCTTCAAAAATTATGTAGAATGTCTTGATTTCGATCATTTTAATTCCTATTCAAAATTCAAAAGTCATTTATTCAAACTAGGCTGAGAATCAACACTTTTCGAACGTCAAAATTACATAAGACAGTCCCCCAAAAACGCCTGCCCTTCACCAATTTCTAGTGCTTTAGCTGGAAAGAAGAAGTGGCGGAAGAAACTTCCCAGCAGCACAGCTGTCTGTTCAGTTAGAAAAACTTGATTCTGTACAATAGTACTTATGCAAAATAATTTACATACTCGACACAAAACATTAAATTAAATTATTTGCTATATGTCACCTAGTACACGCCAATATACCAGCAAATATAATTATTAAATAATATATATTAAATTATTAATTTAATTACTTATTTAATTATTAAAATATTCAATTAAATATGTCAACTTGAACCAAATACTTAAAAAGTAGGACCTTTCGAACCTGTGACGCTTTACTTTTCCTCTATTAAGGACCTGCTATAAGAGCTTATATCGAAAATCCTGCAGAATAAAACCACTTGATATTAAATAGCATCACAACGAAACAATATTTTTTTTATTAGTTATCGTTTGTAATCGCCTCTCATAACGAAACGCTGGCAGTGTTCCACGGCAGTTGGCGATATGTGCCTACTCCACGAATAGAAGGTAAGGATGTGACCTGTCCACCTTCGTCCCCATTGCCCTACCAAGACGTACTTACGGGTTTACCTTACTCAATATAACCATGGGTTATTAAAGGTAAACCTACTTACCACCATAATAATTATTATATCGATCTCTCAGGACGTAAGGGGAGAAATTACAAATGGAAAAATTTCGTAATCATGGAATTTCGTAGTCTCTCTATTGGGGATTTCTCAGTTGCCCAATATTGATTTGTGTCCGTTTGACAATGGCAATAAGTTCGTCCCTTATTATATTGGACAGTAACATCCTAACTATTAACATTATAGATGCGAAAGTGAGTTTATTTGTTTGGTTGTTACGCTTTCACGCTAAAACGGCTGAACAGACTTGGTTGAAATTTGACGCATGGGTAGACCATGACCTGGGTTAGCACCTATTATATGGGACATTAACATCCAAACTAATATTATTAAATGCGAAAGTTAGTTTGTTTGTTTGTTACGGTTTCACGCTAAAACGGCTGAACGGATTTAGATGAAATTTAGCACATGGGTAGACCATGACCTGGGTTAGGACATATGATACTTTTTATCCCGATATTCTCACTGGATCGACACTTATGCGGGTAAAACCGCGGGGGGATCTAGTAATTAATAATAAAAAATGTGGATCAGATGATAGGTACATCCCCCCCCCCCCCCCCTATTGGGGATTGGAAGCATAATGATATTGAAAAATATGATGTTATGTTATCAGAGGGATGGAAGAGGGGTAGGTAACTGCATGCATCAATCTACTCGGTTATTAAGCTATGCATAATTTTGTAAGATCGTCAAAAAGACACCATTCTTACTCCTCTCTATGAAATCGATAAACCTACGGTTCTGGTTGTAAGTGAAAACGTTAGCGAAAAACCTCATACTAAACCATACTGTGCCTGAAACAGAACCAACAAGAACATTTCAATCCACACAATACGAGTACCTATGTCATAACCACTGTAAAACCAAAAAGTCAACAGGTAACGTAACCACGAACAATGAGGACGCATAAAGAAAAAAAAACGGAGCACCTGACCTATACAGTTTGTGTAACCGGTGTTAGGTAGTCATTAGAACAGTGCTACGCCAAATCCCGGCAAACGACCACTTAAATTATGAGAATCCTCGACGATGTCAAGCTGGTACGTTTTGTTTTTCTTTATTATGTTGTGCAAAATGCTCACTCAAGTTTCGAAGATTCTACGTCCGAGGTGGAGGACTCCAAAGAGAACGAATCTGTTGCTTCGTCGCAAGAGCAGAAACATTCTCACAAATATCGCCATGTGCACCGATCGGGACACCGCCACAAGAAGAGCCGCAATCACAGCCACGACCATGACCATGACCATGATCACGACCATGACCACGACCACGCGCATGCGCATGATAGGGCTACGAGCAACGAGTATGACGACTGCGAGTGTGCTTGCAATAAATGTGAGCTGCCTTCCGACTGCTGCAAGAGTGCCTGTCAAACCTGTCCAAGTAACCCGTACCAGCAGCCATCACAAGGGATGACTGGTCAGTCAAGCGTGGTGTTCGTCCCATACCCGTACCCTATGATGTTGCCCAACCCAATCGTGAGGCCTGCCCCCAACCATCACGAGATGATGCGTGCGCATGAGTCGACGACCACGACACAACCCACAACCACAAGCACGACCACGTCCACCACCACCACTACGACTACCACAACCACAACCACAACCAGCACCACCACAGAAAATCCGTCCGATCTCATTAACTCACAAAATAATAACAACATGCTAGAACAAGTTCTCAAGAGCGTCGTGGATGACTACTCTAATATAATAGCTAAGACGCCGGACAAGATGCAGAACGGGAACAGTAAGTACATGCTGACGTCACTGCGGAGGACTAAACCCACGTGGATGCCAAAGTATGGCATCGTGCCCATCTCTGACAACATCGCCGAGAGACTCATGTCGAAGATGTCGAGGGCCCGGGCGCCTCTCCGCAGCCAACAAAGGAGAGCCCCTATGTACGATAAATCGTACTTAAGAACTCTTGGTAAGAAGTTCTAAGCTAGTGAGTTTAATACGAGTGTATTCTTATATTTTTTTACTTGAAATCCGTTTTCGTTGTTACGTGAAAATATTTATTGAGAGTAGAAAAAATTGTAATGTAAGTTTGTACAAATATACGAAATCATAAGTTTTTATACGAGAAAACAAATCGTGCGTACATAAAAATACAATAAAATTAAAACAATTACTATAATTTTGCAATTTATTGAAATACCAACTCAATTTATATCCTGTAGTTTTTATAACAATTTCATAGTAAAGGAACCACATGCAAACGCAAAACAAATAGTTTTAGGCCTCCTGCTTTATAATCTGTGGTTTTAGGTGTATCAAAATAATCAAATCAATGTACACATCCAATTAATCTTCATCCTGATTTTATGATAATATAGTAGCAGATAACTATGAATTTGGTAAGTACTAACGTTAAACAACGTCTTATAATTTATCGATGGACATACCACTCCACATTTTATAACACAACTATATTTTTCAGATGTACAATATATTACCAATATATCTTCTACTGGAAGTTTGTGTTTCTATGAGAAACTTTCATTTACCTCACCGTGGTGGCTACTTCCATCATTCTGACATCGCGATGCAGCACGACAATAACTATCAGAATTACGACAGCTACAGCAGCGGGGAAGTAGTGATGCGCCAGCGCCAGTCTCCGCGCCGGACCAAATATCACCGCCACTTCGAATACTCCGATTCAGAATACAACTACAAATGTAAGTGCAGCTGTACCAAGTGCCAGAAACGGAAGCCGAAACCGAAGCCATGCTGCGAGGACTTCTGTTCGACGCAGTGCGCCGTACAGAATAACATCCTAGTGGTGCCCTACCCAGTACCGTTTATGGTTTTTAACCAATCAGCGCCGTCGGAGTTCCCGATGCCCCCGATGCCCCCGATGCCCCCGATGCCGCCGATGCCCACGCCAACGTCAACGACAACTACCACAACAACGACTACTGAGCAACCAACAACACTCCAAACGACGTTTTCCACGGTTCCTTACTTTGACGGCAAACCTTATAAACGTTTTCAAATCATAAAGGAAAATAATCTGAGAAGGAACATGGGCATGGAAAACGACGGCTTACGCTCACCTTACAAGTTCGGCAGACTACCGAAATACGGGATTGTACCTATACCTGAGAACTTTGCCCTTAGTTTGATGCAACAAATAAGGAAAGATCAAAATCATGATCAATTAAGAAAGAGGCTCGCTCTTGTCCGCTCAAATATCGATTTGTCTTTAAAAGGCACAAACAATAAAAATTCTATTGTGTCTCTTTAGTGACAGTTGAACTTATAAGAATCTTTTGGACTGCATTGGGCTACCTATTGCACAATAATAAGGCAGTTTCTTACCTTGTTATTATGTCATTCCTCAGCATTTTATTTTTGTTTATTTCTCTTTTTTTTAAGTTAATCGATCCCAAGCAATTGTCCAAGCAAATAACATATTTTATTAGTTTGTTTTTTTATGAAAAGAATTCGCTCATATTATATTATAAATATTATATAAACACATAAAAAAGATCGGAAAAATTAGTTTGTTTGTTATCGCAAATATAAAAAAGCGATTTACTTAAACCTAAGAATAAATAAGTAAACTCTTTTTATAAATTTTACTGTACATGTGTAAGTGACAAAATTTCAATAATTCTACATTATCAGGTATTTTATTAAATAACTAGGTTCTAATTAGATAGGTATCTGTAACAAATATGGTTAAGTCACTTCTGATACCTATGATTGTTGAAGTTATAAGTACTATAACCAAGTACCGTACCCACTTGTTGTTGTAAATAAATGTATTTCATATCGCTACTTACTTCCAGTTTATAAAGAAAATGGATAGGACTGAACGCACTTCAAACACTTTTCAGTATATGCCTAACAATTAATCCACTGACACCGTAAAACTAATAAACACACGTAACATTTCAAACTTTGTAACACAAAACGCACGAAATTACTGAAAACTGAAAAACAAGCGCACAGCACCGCAATCCCTCGTAATTTTCACACAACTCCGGTATCGATCGATGATTTATTTAATTAATTATCCATTTTACTATTGTTTAGACAATAGGGCGCGACACGTTCAGCGTGGCTTGACCTTTCAGAAGTCAGCGAGACTGCGCCAGAGTCGCGCGGGGTCACCAACGATTTATTTTTAGAGTTTAAAGTTCAAAATACGACTGTTTGAAGACGCGATGACCGACGCTCGAGCTTCCGTACATGATCGCGTTACTTATTGAAAATAGATTAAATATGAATGGAAATGGCTTCTAGTATTCCATAAAAGACATTTTGTAGGAGTTCTAGTTTATTGGAAAATGAGAGGTGAAGTAAATCCAATGAGAAGACTATGAAGACGGAAATGGTAACAGCTTTTATTGTTCGAATTTTCGCTTACGTTTTCCTTCAACCAGTATGGACGGAAGAAAGATGAATAATTCAAAATTGTATAGCTAATTGTTTCGAAATAAAATACTAATTAATATTTTACAAATAAAACCTGAAATTCAGATAAACTGAGTCCGCGCATTTAATTTGAACAACACCTCACTAAATTATTGAATCCCATCGCGAATCTCGAAAAATTCGATCAAAGTATGCTAAAATCCCGCCAAAAATGTTCACGTCACTCCATAGGGAATTCGCCAACATTGAATGCGCGTGCGCAAAGTCAGTAACGGCGACAGGTCAACGGTGGGCTATTTTCGCGACGACCATCCGGGGCGCCACCGTATTTAAAAGCAATATTGCTCGATCAAAACCAAACGAATTGGGTCACTTTCATAAAACTTGCGGAATAAACTGGAGTGTTCCGTAGAAAGTGATGTCAGATGAAATACGAGGAACGGTTCAGTCTTGGTGGGTCTTGAATTAGGTTGATATATTTTATTCTTATAAAAATTTCGCAGTCTCCAATATTTATAAATGATTTGAAAAGAAAATTTGCCCCCTAGCCTCTAGTCCTTTTATCCACGACTCCACGAGATGGTCTGGTAAGGTATTTTTGTTTAATTTATTATATTTGGAAGGATCATGATTTTAACCAGACGGGTTTTTAGATACAGAAACTAGCTCTTTTAAGCACTTGAGTGTGTTAAAAGAAAATCTCGTTAGGCGTTAATTAACAGTAAATGGGTTTAACGCATACCTTAAGACAAAAAAAAAGTTAAATGTTAAAATGTTGAACATGGACACAGAAGAGGTCCCTTCCTATGTATCGCCCTACATAGGAAGGGACCTCTTCAGTGTCCATGTTCAATATTTACAGCTGCCAGAGTATTGAAGCTGTTGAAATCAACAACGAACAAAAGCAATATTCGTACCTCTTCGTTGCCTCTGCGGTTTTTGGAGGTCGCCACTGATATCAGATGCAGTCGTTGGAAATACTATGGCGGGGTTGGCCAGAAATCTTTCATTTAACCTACCAAAAACAAATTAAAGTTAACAGCTTTTAAATGTCGCATGATTTACCTCTGAATCTGTACCTATCTCACGATAACTTGTGCGTTAGGTAGGTAGTAGATGACAAACGCTTGACTCCGACAATTAGTACATCTTGTAAGTACCTATTTTTCTAGTCCCGATAACTAGTGTAACGCTTACGTTTAATCATGGGTGCATTAGATACACATTTCAACTGGTACCTACATACTTATCGATCACTTTACGATTTACGTTTTAAAAACTTGGTCAACACACTTTGTTTCATAAAACGTAAACGATTTGGATTGATTTAATTTTTTTATGTAAGAAATTAAATGAATTATTCCTTTAAACATCCAAATTAACTAGTTCGGTGGCTTCTGCACTGAAGTAGGTGCTTAGATTAGATTATCAACAAGCGCCTGCGAAAAGTTCACACTAAATCTTCGAATTGCTATTCGTAGCTCCAATAACAGTTTATAGCAGTGACGCCTGTCGAGGAAATAATATCAAAATGTCGAGGTTACGCGAATGACTTTCTGTTTTTGAATGACTGTTGGACATAGGCCTCTCCCAGGCTGCGCCACACCCACCACCCTGTTCTCCGCCTTCCGCATCCAGTCTTTCCCAGCTACCTTTATATGGTCGTCGGTCCACCTAGCTGGGGGGCTCCCCGCACTACGTTGCCGCTGGCGTGTTAATATATCTATCCTATACAATAAAAATCTTAAATTTGGTGACAGACAATTGAATTAGTATGTACTATATACCTTGCATGCCTTGATATGCCAAAAGGTTGGCGAAGAACAGCTTGGGACAGGAATAAGTGGAGGAAAATAGATGGATCTATAGATACGTCCTGTATAGCTTCATGTCTTTCTCACACTAGGTAGGCCCCCTGGTAGCTGATAATGAATAATGAAAGGTTAACAACCATAAGATAAAATGTTATTACTAAAAAGGAAATAGTATTTATTACTTGTCATATATTAAGGTCAGAGGAAATAAAGACTTTTTTTTTTTACACTTTGCAGACAACGCACAGCGTAAACTACTGGGTCCAGATACATGATATAGAGACAAATTTTGCACATGAACTCCTTATATAACAGTGAGCACCAAAAAAGTATTTTGAAAACATTTCGCCCCTTAAGGGTATCTAGGGGGATGAGAGTTTGAATGGAAGTTCGTCATTTTTGCCAGGAAATCCCATGGAACCGACGGCCTCTAGGACAATAAAATTAGTTTGTGTATTGTGGAATTCTGATATCATCTAGTCCAGCCATACTTAAAGTACTGCGGAGCACGAGGGCTCCGCAAAGCCCCTCGAAAATATAAGCTTATGGCCTATGTCCAGCACTGGACGTCATTGCTTTGTGGTATTTTAGCTGCTTTAAAATCGTTATAATCCTGTACGAATAGTTTAAATTTTTTATTATTTAAACTGTTTTTATTTTTGCTATAATATTTTATTAAATCCACCAGTGCCAGCTCTAGTGGGAAAAAAAAGAACTCAGATTTTATGCGAGTGTTAGTTGATTGCCCCACCACAAATAGTGGTGAATATTTTAGATAAAGATCGTTCATAATTTCAATATTTTCATTAGGTGCGGCTGTTATAACTTAGCCACAAGCTAAGTTAGAACAACCGCACGGGTCGATCGATCAGGTTAAGGCGCGGACTGACTACGATTTGAAACGCTACAGCTGCACTCACACAACTTCGTCTGCGCGCTAAACGGTAGCCCGACGACTACAGTATGACCGCAATATCTATTTTCACAATTACAGAGCATTAATTAAGGTTGAAAATCGAATAAATATTTGGGTTGACGATGTGAGTAAGCTGCGAATGGGCATTTATTTTACGGGTTGTTTTAGATTATTCAGAATATACACATTCAATTAAATAATTGTCTGGTTAAAGTTAAGTATAAAATAATGTTTATGTATTGAATTCTTAAAAAAACCGGCCAAGTGCGTGTCGAACCACGCACAATGAAAGGTTCCGTAGTTGGAATGAATTTATTCCAAGAACAAACTTAACATTGTAGTTGAAAAACGTGTTCTCCCATACGAAATGTATGGGAGATCATGTTTTTCAAACCGCTAATTTAAGTTGGTTGATTATTTCTCGTTAACCTGTATAGCCTACTTAGGTCTTATAGTTTTCCTTTTAATTTCGTTATAAATACTACTGCCGTGATTTTTTTCACAAGTCCAAGTACAACCATTTAGCTAGAAGGGGGGGGGGGGGACACTTGACTCTAACAAAAAAAATCTGTTAAAAGCTTAATATTTCGCAAACGGATCCCTGAATCCAAAAATAGTTTCGAAAAACTCACAATATTTTAGAATGACCTTTCTAACAATACCCCACAACATGGGGCAGGTGAGGAAAAAAAAATACATCCCCACTTTACGTATAGGGGAGGTACCCTAAAAAAAAAAACTTGATTTTATTTTACGACTTTGTCGGCATGATTAATATGTATACATATGCCAAATTACAGCGTTCTAGTACTAACCGTCTCTGAGCTAAGCCGCGGACAGACAGACGGACAGACAGACAGACAGACGGACATGGCGAAACTATAAGGTTCCTTGTTTACTACGGAACCCTAAAAAAGAAATGTTAGTTTTTGTGAAGTATTTTTTATTGGGAATATTAAACTATTTTCGACTAATTCTATTTTTTTTTAATCTTTAAAACCTTCTCTGTCCACTGTATTTTTTGCGTCGTATATTTTCATTGCGTTACGTCATACTCGACTATCCAAGAAACCAGTTTTTTGTGAATATTGAGGTAACACCGTGCCTTAAGCTTCACTTGCTGTGATTTGTCCATGGGTGAGTGACCATCTTTACATACCTACCAAGATCCCTCCGTGTCTTGGAAAGCACATTAAGCCGTTGGTCTGGCTGTCATTCGTCGATCTTTGGTGGAGGTCAGATAGGCAGCCGCTCCATGTAAAATACTGGTATTCAGCTGCATTCGGTTAGACTGGAAGCTGACCACAACATAATTGGGAAAAGGCTAGGCAGATGTTGATTACAATAATTTCATTTCAATTATAAGTAAATAAATAATCCGCCGTATAGCAGTCCAAAATACGTCTGGTGACCAGAAGCACGATTTCCTAACCTCAACGTACACACGGCTTCATATCAAGCTGTATATTTCCAGTATAAGCTGACCTCTCATTGTGCGGAAATCCTTTATGGTCATTCCGTCTGACCTCTTCCCATCGTCGCGTGCCAAGCCATTGGGTTCTAAAACACCTGGCATCCTGGCGGTGACAAGCGCCCGACAGATGATTTCGCGCCAACCGACCGTCGCTCTTGCTGCAGGATAGGCCGTGCTTCACCGCACTGACAGCACCGCCAGGAGCACCCAGACGCAGACTTGTAGCGAGGCGGAAAATGGTGTCACCCAGCAAGGAAGAAGGTTCAGAATCATGTACTGAATCGATGGTAACAATTTTCGCGTCGATGTCCCTGCCCCCCTGTATAGCTGGTGCAGAGGAATTAATAGAATTTTGGCAGAAAAAATCGCGTACCTATGATGGGAATGCTGAGTAGAAAAAAAGAAAGCTGCATAGATTTATTATAATAAACATTGTAGACACAAGAAATAAATAATTTAATCATTCGGTGTGTGAATTTGAAATTGAAATCAACTTTAGTCTAAATCTCTATCAGTTAAAGTACCTATATTTATAAACTCAGATTAGTTAGATGCGCCATTGATAGATGGCGGTTTTGCTTTGGGGCATAATTTTTGCGCGAGAGGGCTCTCTTCCCTTCTTCTTCTCTTGAGGTGATGGTGGGAGCGAGACAAAACACTGTATTGATAGTGGTGTTTTAGGTGGGTACATGTTTTATGGTGATGCCTGCGGATAATTATATATGTTATTTAGTAATTTTATTCATACTGTCGGTTAGCATTATATAATATTATAAGTACAATTTATTTTTATTTTATATTTATGTATAATTCTTTAAACCTGATTTGGTTTCCGTACGTTTTTTTCGGGTGACCACTGAAAATCAGCGCTGTGCTGTGGGTCTCCATAGCACAGCATCATGCTGAGTGGAAGCCTTCTTGTCACAATCATGACGTGCCAGCAGCTGCCGACTATTTCTGTTTTGTACTCGTTATTGTATTGTTATGTTATCTACTCGAGTTTTATATTATTTTTTTATGCACGTGTTTCTGTGACGAATAAACTTATTTTTCTTTCTTTTCTTTCTTTCTTTCTTTTCCCCATATATGTACAGTGGTGGTCTAAAAATGTTTATCAGTTTTCAAATTAGGTTCTTTAATACACTGTGTGCAGCAAAGTCTCAAATGATATATCTAGGTACTTGTTACTTTTTAATAGTTGTGAAGCATCTATTCTAACAAAAAGAGTATTAATTACTTTTTGATGATGAAACTATTTCTTAATTTAAAAGTTGACTCATTGACATAATTGATGACATTTATCAAAAATATTAAGTGTAAATTTATACGTTTTATGTGCGTAAAAAATAACAAATATTGATTCAAGATTGAAATAAAATGGCAAGTTTAACCCTCCAACAGAGGGCTGAAATATTACTTCTCCATGAAGATGGCTTGAATATTAGTGCTTTATCGCGAGAACTAAATATATCTCGATTCACCGTGAGATTTTGGATGCGGTAACATGGCTAAGAAGGGTAAATAACTGATCATAGAAGCAGTTCAGAACGACGGCTGATACTAACCACCGTGCAAATAACTGAAATGGTTCGATATTACGAAGAGCACGCACGGCTTCACACCAACTAGACTAGTGCCGTCATATCTGCAGATGAATGCTATACCTACTAGTTATTCAAACAATAAACTGTTGTTAGAATTTAAAAATATATATTCTTTTAAAAAATAAAAATGTTTTGAATTTTTATGATTATTTCTTCCTATTTTTGAGTTTTTCGTAAGGCTTATATGAACTGGCGCGACTTGTCACGCGTCGTATCGCGTCGCGTGTCTGCAATATTATGCCATGCAACACTTCACACTGGCGCGCCACAACAGTGCGACACCAAAGGAACATTTTATATGGCTTCTCGCGTTGATATCACCGCGATAACGCATCGCGTTAGCGACGCGACACAAGAGAGTATTTTCTGTGTCGCGGCGCGACAGGTTGCTGCTGTGTGTAATGTCGCACGCGTTTTCATAGAAATTGTTCTACGAATATAATATCACAGAATCGCGTCGCGTGACTGTCACGCCAATCTGTACGACCCTTAATAAGTTCGACCTCGCTTGGTTTATTTTATGTCTATAAATGCCAGTATTTTTTTTTGGCACAGGGCTCCCTACTTTCTTTTTACCTCTCTCTGCCCAGAGCTGCCGAGGGCCAATGGCTCCAGTTAATATTTCACCGTTTTCTAAAAAAGGTTTTCTATGCTTATCCTACATAGACGACGTGTCAATGCAAAAGGATTTGATTAGTTAAAGAACATAGATTACTATGTTCTTTAACTAATCAAATCCTTTAACATCGACCTTGTGACATATATGTGTGCATGCAATTATGAACCTTAAGGTGGTAAGCATTTTCAGACCGCGACTGTACATATACTTATTCTACTCTTTGTTCTATCCAATGCGAGATCAGCATAAACTAGTAACGTATAGCTTGATACGTAGCCGTGTGTACAGTTAACCCCACCTTTGATTTCATGGTAGTTCCAAATTAACAATTTGACTTTAACACGAGTGCCGGGAGCCCTGCTGGAGGGCTCACTTTAAATGTAGGTTTTTCTTAGCGAACTCCATTTACCATCATAAAATATGAAAATAAAAGCAGTTGTTATATTTTAACAAGATTTCAATCCTAATGCCGGTGATATTCTTCAAGGGTTAACTGCAAACGTAATGCCTGGAGTCAACTCGCAATATGTATGGCGTATGAGCTCTATGAAAAATGGATGGAGTCAAAAGGTTCGCAGCAGGAAGGGTGGTTTAAAATGATGTCACTGTAGTAACAGGAATAAAGAATGGAGGTCTCAGGAAATGAATAAATAAAAGAAGATATAAGCTTAATAATAAAATTGTATTACCTATTCATAAGAAGTACACAGCCGTTTTTTAAATATATTAACTTTTCATATTAATATAATAACTTAAAATATGGCAACTAATTAAATAAATAACTACCAACAATATTTATTAAATTACCATTCACATTATCGAAACGTTACAATAATATTTTTTAAATAAGGGAGAGAGGTACCACTGATTTTTTTTTTTTTTTTAAGGACTGCGTCTTCACACTTGCAAAGAAAGCATATTCAAAGAGGTAGGTATTCCTCTCCTCATTATCCCCTTATACAGTTGTTGTCAACACCAAATGAATGCTAAAATATTACCTATTAAAAATATCTTCTATTAACTTCAACGGTACACCTCTAGCTCTTCTACTATGTATTAACTATCTATATTAAATCGCCACTCTGTTGACTTAACTTGGCACTTCGAGCCGTTGACGTCACTAAAATAATACAAGTCTACAGGACGAACGACGAAACATAAAGGACAAGTCAGATCAATTGAGTAGTACAATACTTAACTTATTTTCAAAATTACAACTAAACTTTCACGTTGAAATTACCAACGTACAACGGAACTAGGTCCCGATTATAATCAAAAGTATTCATTCATTGTGTACTCAAAGTACCATCACAAGAACACAACAATATTATAAAGTTAAATGCACAAACAAAATACGCCTTAAATTCTAATCTGTGCGACGGTTAATAAGGCACAAATTGGCAATCATTATATCACAATTAAAAACAAAAGATTCAGTTGACAAACTTCGCAAAATCCGAACATCTCCGAATGAAGCCGAAGAAATATCGTTCGACTCTCGAACGTGAACTAAACTACCAATAGAAAGCAGTATTCTTTCGTTCAAATTCCTTCAATCATTCGATTAATTAATACGTGAATTTCTTAATACATTTTTCCTTTGACACATTAGGCTATCGCTTACTATATCCATATTATTGTCTTACAACCTTTGTTAATATAAGAGTGGCAATCTGAGCTCTATGTCAACGTACTACGGTACGTTTTTCAGCGCAAGAGTAATTTGTTCTATAAGTCTTGTAGATTCACTTGGTCTGCAGTTTGAGGGATGTGATGAGTTCTTGGAAGTCGGTGATGAACCATGGAGCTCGCTTTTTGACCTCTTCACGGATAACATTGCCTCCGAAACCTGTAAATGAGGAAACATGATTTTAGTTATATATAAGGTCAAATTTTATTTATTTGCCTGTAATTTAAGGTAGTAGTTAAGAAGACCTAAAGTCTTTGCTCATTGGAGAGGCATACGAAAAAAAAAACCGCCTAGTCGACCCCAACATAGTTGGGCTCGGCTCCCAGTCTAACCGGATTCAGCTGAATACCAGTATTTACATGGAGCGACTGCCTATCCGACCTCCACAACCGAGTAACTGGGTAATACGGTACGCCTTGGTAAGACTGGTTGTCAGACTTTTGGTCTTCTGACGACCCGTGACGACTGTCAAAGATCTACGAATGACAACCGGGACCAACGGCTTAACGTCCTTTCCGAGGCACGGAGGAGTCTCGGTATGTACAGATGGTCACCCATCCACGGAACAACCCCGGCAAGCGTAGCTTAACCTGATGGATAGACCCGTGCGGCTGTTATTACTGAGCCACGAGCTCCTCCATACGCATATGAATAGAAAGCATTTTTTTTTTATCTTTCCTCATGAATTCCTCTGACTCCTTGTTCTATTCATCTAGTTTTCCTAAGCGCTACAGCTAAACGTGCGACCCTGGGTTCGATGACTGTTTTATCCATCAATAATATCTCAGCAACAGCCTGGAGTCTGGATTTTTTTGCGGTTAATGGTAATAATATACATAGGACTTGTTTATGAAATCTGGACATACCATACACCTCTGCCTGACCTTTCGAGGAATAAAAGGCGTGATATTACATAGATACTAACCAATAAAGCCATCAGCGGGAGGGCTGGCCTCAGCGTCAGTAGCGCCATCGCCAACCATGAACAGTCTCTGGTAGCCATGTTGTTCCTTCAGCCGTCTGATCACCAGACCCTTGCCGCCAGATCGCGAGGTAGGCTCGTTCTCATCGAAACCAGCGTATTCACCTGGAACAAGGAGATAATTGGTTAAGACACGCTCAACAGTGTTCAAAATAAGAGTATTTTAATATCGTCGTTGCATAAGACCCGCCACATACATACAGGCTGTTTTTGCGAAAAATATCGCATTGGATCGCTTTTGACAAAATAACAAAAAAAAATGAACACTTAATAAGTAAACGACGTAGTCTCCTATCATTGGAACCGCACGCTTTTCGACCCTGCTCTGGTAAACTTGTATGTGATTGTGTAGCTTCTGTATATATTGTATACAAATAAGACACAAAAGTGATCGGCTTCATGAATTAATTTGTGTTTATACCAATGCACAAATGTGACGTCAAATGCTGACTCGTTTGACGATATGGTTATCATTGTAATGTAGTATTTCTTTTGATAAAATGGGCGGTCACTGACTTGAAAGCTAAGAAAAATCTTCTACATAATATTGACCCTCTCGAAGATTTGATTCATAAAGTGTTCATTATATAGCTTTCTTTATATTAATTTCAAAAACAAAATATTCACAATATGCAAAGTCTTGTTCTATTTAGTTTAGTAACTGGCCTCGTATACAAATAACTGTCATAATCTTATCGATCCGACCGATTAATCAATTAAATACAGTAAAATAAAATTTAAACTTATGTCAAACAAAATAAAGACTATTTTACTAGTAACTGATATGTTCGACCATTTGTTATCTTTATATTGTCATTGCCAATAGATATTTCTGAACCTAATGGTACACGTTGTATGAAATAATATTGTGCAAGTACCTGTTTCAAGGTAAATATACCTGTTTGTCATTGCAAAAACATAATAAATAGTTGTTATTCAACACTAGATAAACTGATAAATAGATACTATCGGTCATCAAACTACCTTATGTTCTTGAGTTGGATTGACACAAACAAAACAATTAAACTTAATCCAATTTTTCTAAGTGTTTTGATTTCGCATTATAAACTTGGAAAAAGATAGCTGGCTGGATGACTAGTTATTTTTGTCTTGAAAATTAATAATTATTAAGACTTAGTACATCATTCATCATTCTATTCTGCAGCTATGTCTAGAAAACATTTCAGCAATTTAAGGTAATTCATTGAATGCTAGTCAAAATAAAAATAACCACACCCCACCACCCAGACCTATAAAATGTTACCATACTACAACCGACGCAATAAAAACATTAAATGCAACATACAAAAAAAACACTCGATTTATTTTCGTATCGATCCAACGCAGATACGCAAAGTGGACTATCTTTATAAAAACATAATGTCATCAGTGCCCCAGTTGCTACAAACAGGGAACGCAAGATTGCGCACGCGCCCGTCATATACGCACGCAGTTCGCGCGTGCGTGAGACACGAACACAAGCTAAAGAAAGATCAGAAGGCTCACTCTAATTGTGGGTACACATATTATGTGAAACGTAACATGAAATGTAGCATACGCTGAAACGAACATGCCGTCTAAATATTTGGTCGATCGATTATACGTCTCACATAATTATGTGTAGCCAGGCGTAATTATGCGATTTTTTTCTCGTTCAGTATCGATTAACCTTGTTACCGCCAATATTGTGAGAAATGTAACTTCTGTAACAAATTATTCTCTGATGAAAACAGTTGACACATGACTCATTTAGGTATCTTTTATTATGTCCATTTTTCACATATTGCGTCTTCGCCAAATCTGTTTGTAAATATTTTGGCTACATCACGCGTTATGATAAACATACTACGGTAATGGAAAGTTACGCGATATAAATATGATGAGTAATTTTTAATGAACCGAAAAAAACAATTGTCAAATTGAACAAAATCAATTTCATAATGGTTTTACAAAATATTTGTCTAATCGGCTGAAATGACCAAATATTATCATAATTCTGATAAATTCAGAATTGAGTCCAGCAAGAAAGCGAAATTCTTACAATACGATACCATACCAAGAAATCGTTCAACAAACAAGTAGCAGGATCTGTTTACTTGGATGATGCAGACATGCAGTTATTATCACATCACAAAGAATAATAAACTTTATACCAATACAAATACTGTTTATTTTATAGTCAGCTGATGTTAAAAAGTGCGTAAACGTTATCTATTAAAGTGGGGGTGGCGCGATGGCGGTGACATTATTGACTCCTGCCTCTGGACCGAGGACGGAAAATATTACGTCAGAAAGTATATTGTTTATGATAATAATAATTATTATTATAATTGTTAATAATACCCAGTCAAGAGAACGTCGTGAGGGGTCTGACGACCAACAACACAATAACATTGAAACTATTCTGATAAGCCTTTTTCCTTCTTTGTTAAAACTAGGTATGTATGCATAAGTAACAATAAGGATTTTTCACTACTTTTCCTCATAAATTAAATATTCTGCCGAGCAAAAATCATATAAGGTAAGTACCTAAGGCATCACGAATTGCTTATCGGAATTACCTTCGTGCATTTTCCTGCAGTTCAAATATCACTAACTTACATAACCCGTAGAAGAAAATTATACAGATAAGTTCTATGATCTGACTCAGTGTTAGTACCTACTTAGCGTGGCAACAGTTTTATATGAAGATAAGATAAAATAAAGTACGCCCTGTATCGGTAGGTTAATATCAGATTAGCATTTGTTTTTGCTATTTTTATGAATAGGAAAATTTCCATGACCTTATCAGTATTTACCGGATTGTTCTTTTGATATGATAGTGCTAGCACGTAGCTATCCAATAAAATATGATTGTTTAGTTAGCATTTTGACTACTACAAGTTTCTGACTACAAACTTTCAACTCGATAATAGTGTGTATATCCAATAGGTACCTAATAGGTACATCGAGTATTATTATTATCGAGTATAATAGCTAGTACCCCTACTCGTACTACTTTTCTGTTAAATAATAAATAATTTCTTACATAAGGGATGTATCTCTTTACTTTGATAACTACATTGAATTTTTGCAGGCAAAGAATCTATCAATGTTATCAAAGTAGAGCAACTGTCAGATAATACTAACATCACACCTGTAATTAAGAAAACTGCACATTTTCAAAGATGTCTGACAAAATTACGCTCTTGATGTTGCACATTATAACTTTGTATTGTTTTTAAGTGGCCTACAACGTTTAAGTTAAAGTACTCTTCTACTTATATTCTTTCAGAACATAATTAAGTGCATAAATCGCGTTTCCTCTACCCCAAGCAGTACTTAAAACAGTGTCCTTAAACAACTGCAGAATAAGAAATCAATACCTAAGGTAAGTTGCACGTGACGAGTTTGCCATATTAGTGCATCAAGTATACCATGAGTATATTCCACTCGATATTGAAAAAACAGACAAGCCATTATTTCTACGTGTTGTTGTGTAGACCATACAAAGAAGTATACGGTCACGAGATCTCTCTAGCGTAAGTTAAAATTGGAGTCCTCCTAATGTAATATCCCTTAATAACCCATTAAGGGATTTTATTTTAGGAGGACTCCAATTTAGGTTTACTTGTTATAATTTTACTTTTACCCTAATAATTTTACTTTACTCTAATAACTTTACTTTTACCCTAAGATAATCTAGATTGCCATATGCAAGGAACATTAAATTACCATGGCCCCATTAAACATGAACGTGATAATTCACAAATAGGCAATCTTTTATTGCGTATCAAACTCAGCTGTGATCATTGTCATTGGTCAATTGTGTGATTGAGCCAATTCACCACTTGATAGCTGATTGGTCAATTTAAAAGATGTATGTTCTCGATAGTATCAATTACTTGCACATGTTGGAAATATTATCTAGCAACACCAAGATACAGAGAGAAAACATTACAAATATTGTTTTTTTATAAGAAGTAACTCAAATACTTAGCAAAAAATTGTTAATCGCATAAGATACTAAAACAACCTCCGTGTAATAAAAATCATTGCTGCAAATAACTTATTGCTGTCGTCATTAATACTATGACTAAACCAATAAGTATTTAATTGATATCTGTTGGCAAATAAAACCTTATCAGGCCCCCTGCTAGGTGGAGCGACTATAAATACTATAAACCTCTATGCTACACTAACTACATATTAAATCTATGCAATAATCATCAAAATAGGTGTAGTATTTTTCAGAAATGATCGTTTAACTACATAAGCTAAAGGTCTTTTTATAAATCGATTATAAATATTGCAAGAGATAAAACTGAACATTGCAAACGAGAAGGTGAAAATAAACTATATTCTTATGACGCTATGGTTCTTTTCGCACACTCTCATTTACATGTCTCAAGGATCGGCTGCCCTAAATAATAAACCCAAAAAGCAGGTTCGATTTCAACAAGTTTTAAAAAGTAAAAGCTGTCCATGTTCAAGTTTTATGTTTGTAAACGTTGTTGATATAATATTGTTTAAAACAAGTGACGAATGATATGATAATGTGGAGTGACCCAGTTCCCTTCAGGGGCGCGACCACTGACCACGTGGCTGCTGACGTTATCTTGCAAAAGAACTATTATATCCTTAATAATCAAACGTCTTTGTACATCTTGTTAGAATGAATTCATTATTAATGAGTTATTGTTACCCAAGAAGCAAAGCAAGTCCGGGTGGTTACCCTAATGAGGGTAAAGATAAGACATAAATGACACTACCACCTCTAAACGCCAACAACAAAAGAAAACGTTTCGCTTGTTTTTTTTCGCTATTTAAAATAATTATCGTATTCATACCTTGGGCGTTTGCCAACTTTTTTTGATATATGGGCAAACGCCCCTAATCCTAATTTAGAAAAAAATTGTCTACTAATTATCTCTCACATTGTGGAAGTTCAGGTCAAATGTTTGTATCTATAGATAGGTAGCCAAGATAGTGACCATGATCGCCTGCGAGTCATTGGGCTAGCAACAAGTCAAAACATACAAGTAAATCTTTATACTTTGGACGGAACACGGTGCAGCTGCGTGGAACGAACCTTTATCAAACTTCTAGTATTTTCTTGATTATAAAATGTATGGGTCGATGTCAAAGTTAGCGAGATACAACTAAGTAAAAGATTTTGTTCTTTAGCAGCAGCGTTTGACTACTATCTCACCTGATATGAAGGGGTGATCTAGCCAACTGTGGTGCACTCCTGATAGTACTCAACTATTTAATCCTTACTTGATATTATATTGACCCAAACATACTTATCCAAAGAAAGGCGATAACTACGACGAAAACCAACAATACAAATTGCCTCAAAATATTAATACGGGATATTAATTTTAATTTAAACTACAAACTATTACATTTATCATTATTTATAAATACTAGCAATCTATTTATAAACTCCATAAGTACTTACTACTAATTCACGAGCTATTTCCGTTCGCTTCATCTGTGATTACATCAAGTTCAATTCCTACTAATAGGCGTTAGAGTGTGACCTTTGGCCGCGACTGGCGATATTGGCGATATTGTCTATAACACTAACGCGCTGATAGTCATATGTTGTTCCACTACACGTGTGTGACATGAAATAGTAATTAGTAATACATAATTGTCTAAGTTACGGAAAATTTTGATTATTTGTTATCTTTTGCAATTTTAGTAGCTCTTATTGTACCTAGTCCCGAAGTTTGTGCCCGGTTGATGGCAATAGGCTCGCCCCTATTACATGGGACTCGCCAAGTGTGGGTGTACTATAGGAACATCTCTACCTAACCCATAGGGATTACAGGCGTGCTAGTTTGTTATGTTACTCGTAGGATGGTGTTATTATAAAAACAATGAGTAAAGTTAATTAGAGTCATCTATTTTGGGACTACAGATAATAACTGAGTTCAACCTCCAAAAGATGACGAAATGGCCAACCATAAAAATATCAGAATCACAACTGACGTCAAACTTTCTTAATAATAAAAGAAATCATATAAGTACTAAAGCCACATAAAAAGGCATTAGTTTATCTTGCACTTATGTATACAAATACCAGATCCGATATTTTAATCCGTATGAATAGGCAAATGGGTAAATGCCCGCAAAACTTTCTGCACTTTATTAGCAAGACCACATTCTGAGATTTCTTGCAATCTTACATGAGATGAAAGTATAAACCTCTAGACATTCCAATGATTGATAATCAGTTAACGTTAAAACCATGATTGCTTTTGTAATTATGATAACTATGGTTGAAATATCTAAGGCAAATACTGCACCACAAAATTGCCACTATCCTACCAGAAAGAAAGTGTTTATTTATCATCACTGGTCTACAATACAGCTCTTTTCCAAAGGTAAAATTACTCACCATTAAAGTAGAATTTAAGTCTATTAGCGAAGATATTAGTGAGTGGAATGCCCAGCAACTCGGCCACAGGCTCGATGAGACTCCGGAACCCGCCGGAAACCAGATACACCTCCACTCCTCGCTCATGCAGCTCCTTTACTAGGTCCCTGGAATATTAATAGATTATTAGATGTGAATTTCCAAAAACTGGGAGGAACCTAATGGATACAAAACAACTATGAAATATCCATGGCAGATACCATAAAAGATAGAAAAGATTGATCTCAACAGATATCGATGTAAAATAAAATATTTAAAGTTCCCCATGTCACTGTAAAATGAGATATCTAAAGTTACCCTTGTAGGTTTAAACTGAGACATCTGAAATTAGTCTTACAGATGTAAAATCAGAGAAGGGTAACTTAAGTCCCATTGTAGGTGATGAATGAGATATCTAAAGTTACCCTTGTTAATGCAAAATGAATCATCTAAAATTACCGTTATTGGTAAAAACATAAACAATAAAAGAATCCACACAAACAAAGAGAGATGTTTTTTTTAAATATTTTAATGTTTTGTTTTTATCCCTGCATGTCTTATTAGTCATACTTCAATATGGACTGGCCGCTTCATATTTATCTGATTATATCGTTATCAAAAAAGGCTCGCTTCACCTCTTTACTAGCTGATAAAGAACCAAGTAAAAGTAGGATGTAATATTCTGGAATGATTCTGAAATAGGACCCTCGATTCAAAGTTATTTTCAGATTTCAGTCTCTACATAAATTCAGTTCAATATCAAAATTCAGGCCAATCATCGTCTTAGAATATGGGTTTCAAACAAAATTGACGAACAATAAACAGACAATACAAGGGTCAACTACGCACGCGAAAATTATCACAAAATGTTTGAGTAACTATTGAGGTCAGGAAATTGAAGATAACATGAGGTTCTGAAGCGGAGATAACTAGTTACATTCTCTTATTATTTTACGGAGCACGAGCAAGGCTGATGTTATATTTTGTTTTATATTTTTTACTATTTTCTTCTATTTTCGGGAGAAAAAGATTATTTACTAAGGCGTAAAAATACGAATTTAAACAAATAAAACAAAACAGTCTTAAAATATTACTTTTAACGTCACAACGATTCCTAGACTTAAAATAAACCGTAAATAAAAAGCCATCTTAGGTCACAAGTCGTGAATAACAATAATGAAATGTGATGAAAGCATTTATTTACTGTCTTTGAAACTAGAACTTTTAATCAAAAGCCAAAAACTATCGGAACTGTAGGTATAAAATTGTAGTATAATCAATGCTTATCAGTTGCTAAGTAATTGCAAATGGCGATATGCGAGTTGCTATGAGCCTATGACACGGTATAATAATCACATGTCATACTTGAATCAATTACTGAGTACTCTGACGTGTTATTGACGAATTTTGTTTTGTAGTAGGATTAGTAATAAGCCCAAAAGTGGCTCGCCTCCATTACATATGCTTAAACATAACTGGCGAAATATTGGTGAAGTATTGGTACACTTCTGCCTAACCCTTCGTGTAAAAGGCGTGATGTTAATGTTAAGTTGCTGAAATAATAAAAAAAAACTTACGCTACTCCAGGTGTGAGGTGAATAGGGAAGGTTTCTAGAAACTCTCTGATCTGCGAGACACTGGGTCTGATGATGTCCAGCCTCTTCTTCAAAGCCTCCTGGAAGGTCATGCTACCACCCATAGCCTCGGCAGTTCTGTGAACAAAATCATTGCTTCAGTAAAATATCCGCGTGTATTTTGTCGATTCAAATTATCAAAAGGTTGTTTTCTAGTGTTCCGATGGGTATTTACGTGTTTTGTTAACATAATGATGACGTAGGTAAAATACACAAAATTCTGTTATCAGCTCCCGAGGAAGTTTCAAGTAAACAACAATTAAGAAAACAAGATTTACAAAATAAACAAGTTGGGAAAAACACCGCCAAGTTCAGTAGCGTTAATAATAAAATAATACAAACAATATTTGACGTAAGTATACGGGCCTGTAAATATTGACTTTCATTGAGCCTGCTCTAACTCATAAATATGCAAAATCACTTAGGTATCTGCTGGATTTTATTCTACCATTCACTACTAGTTGATACAGGAGTAAGCAAGTAGGTGCATAAATGCTTTTTATCTTACATCGATATCTCCCGACTATCTTCAATGCGGAAATGACATGAAAAATTGGCAGATACATTCTGATTTGATGAATTTAAGGCCACGGATCAAACAAAGAATTATCGAATTACGCAGATTGTCGTATGATAATAACAAAGACATGACAAAGTAAACATGACTAAGAGATTATCAGCTGTTTACAATCAAACGATCAGCTGATTGCAGTTGTCCATGCACATTCGATATCACGCTTTTCAGTGCCCAGTATACGTATTTTGTAAATAAACGGCGTAAATGCGTAAAGGCTTGTGCAGCCCCCCCGCGACTTGTCGCGCGACGCGACACCGGTTATTGTTATACTGTGAAAATTTCTTAGAAATTGTATTGTTCGTGTCGCCTCGCGCGACAAGTCGCGCAGGTCTGCACAAGCTTTAATTTGAACGACGTGCAAAGTAAGCACGTCTTTCAAATTACGCATGTAACCTAATTGAAGAAAGGATGATCTGTGTCAATTTTATATGCAAAATATATTTTTATGATCAGATACCTACAAAAATCTAATTTTACATAAGTTGTTTGGACTTTACCGCTATCTATTTGGTTTTTTCCGCCAGTCCCTTAAGTAATGCAAATATTTTGAGTTTACCCAAAGACTTCCAATTAAAGGTAGGTAGGTACCTACCTACCTAAATCGTAAACAACATTAAAGATATTCGCAAGGTTAAATCTTTGATTAAAACTACTCAATGAAGAAATTCTATTCCAAAGCGATGATAGGCAGTCGATAATTGTTTACGCGAATTCAAGATGATTACAATCTTGAAACTGCACTAATTCAATGAAGAAAATCAATTCAAGCTTTTTATGATCCGATCAGTTTGTAACTTCTCGAACAAATTAAAATTCTTTCAGGCTCAAGAACTTGGCCCGTCTCTGTGTTTTAGACACGGGGTTTCTACAGAAGAAATGTTTCGGTTCTTACTTAGCATAAGCAAAAAAAGAAATTAATACTCACAGCCTCTTAACTTCGTCTCCTTTTCCGCAGAACTTAGCCAGCTCGTCAATTCCCTCGTCCTTTATGACAGTGGAGTCCACATCGAAGCAGACGCAGTCAGCCGTACGAAACAGCTCTTTGATAGACTGCTGGGGCGACATGACGCTGATGGAGACCAGCGACAGGGTCTTCAGGGTCGCGTACTGGATGTTGGACGACAGACTGTGGACAAAAAGTCGGAGGTTAGCCGATAGGAAATTTTACCGCAGCTGAAAATGTTCCACTTCGAAATGTCGGCGCAGTATTGAAATAAACAAGTTCTTTTACTTGAGCAAATTGATACATGCAAATTAGAATGGACATATTTGGATCGGCCGAGGCGTTACTGTAAACAGGCAGGTATTTTGTGGTAGAATATGTATTAGATAGCATGACTACCTACCACAACCGATACGCGATAACAATCGGCTGTCCTAAGCAACACCATTTTAATAGTATCTACACACTTTACACAATTCAATATTGCGTAACGGAGCCTAGATACCACGCGATGTAATAAAGTTTCGTCAATAGGAAGCTAAATCAATCACCATTGAATCAAGCTTTGAATGAGTCGTGTCATGATGAGACCACTCGATTCAATGATGGCTTCCTAATATTCGATAGATACTTTATACCATGAATTGAGTCTTGCACGCGAGAAAAACTGAACAGTTTACGTGCGCAAAATATACAAGGAAGAGTGCCAAAAATTATTTATCTTTCTTTTTACTATTAGTTTATTATCATCACATGATGCTGTCACAAGATTATAGAATATTAGAACTTATCAAAAAGGTGAAGTTCAATATCAGAGTTGCGTACGGAGCGTCCGAAATGAGGAGTAGTGTGCAAAATGTATTGAGCTCAGTCGTGGAGGGTGTAATTATATAATTATAATGTTTAAAACTCTAACTTCGTTTTTACTAAGTATATTAAAATGGGGATGTTATAACTTAGTAACTTTTAATGTTATTACGAAGTGTTTCTATGTTAAGTATAGAAAATTATTTTGTACGCCCTTGTAAAATATGTTGTGATTTTTTTTCCTACATATTTGTGGTTTTTCAATAAATTATTTTAATTGTAATATTAGTACCACATTATTACTTCACAAAAAAAAAAAAAAAATAGTGGTACTTTTTACAAAATAGATACAATTTCTATTAAAAAAAATTTTTTTACTATACTTACCTTGAATTGAAGACTAAACAACACAGTGTCAACAATATGAACTTTACTTTGCATGTGTTGAAATTTAAATAATTCATATTTCCTTTTATCACTTGCTTTTGTACGATGAAAACCACAGAAATAGGGCAACACCCGATACCATGCAGTTGGTGGTACAATCGAGTGCAAAAACTGGTCGGGTGACCTCATTTATTTTATAATATAAGAATATGGAATATTATACTAGTCATTTTAATTTTAACACTGAATTGAAATAAACAATAATACCGCGAGCCAATTAAACCAAACAAGAGATTCTATTTTGTGTTTCGGTTTAAACATTAATCAGCGTACAAGGAGGTAGACGCAATAGCTAGACTTTACTGAGAAAATACCATACGAACTGGTACAAAAACACAGTATTAAAGGCCATAAAAATACAATGACTTGTCCCATCCCATAATTTTTGCTTATTATAGATACTGCAATGGATTACTGTCTCAGTACAATATAAATATAGTAACGTTATGAACTTAGCGATTGTTATGGACTACACTCTGTCGTTGCCTTGACTTGACAATAAGTTATATGAGGCACTAGAAAATGCGTTTTATGCATATTCCATTACTATGAACAAGAAATAACAGTATTGAAGTTTAAACCATGGATCAGTAATTAACTAACGAATCCATTAATTTGAACATTTTTAATACCGAAATAAATTGCTGGGTAATATTGTTTTAAATTCAGTAAAGATTTTTAATTCATGCGCATGCACATAACCCGTTTAAAAAATTTCTACCTGTAAAGGGCCATCTTCGTTGAGTCTTCTTTTACTAACCAAAATTACAATGAGCCTTTGCACTTTAATCGATTTAAATCGATCCTTATTTATTTATCTACCGTTAAAGGTTAATAGAGCAATAAGACCCACTTGGCGGGATACACAGAGAACACGCCTCCGTCGAGAGTGATATCACTTAATACGGCACATTGACGCGTTTATCGACTTATATCCTCGAGACTCGCCGAGATAAACTGTATCGCGAGCTACAGCACTACCATCTGAGAGCTACGTACTATGAACGACGTCACAACACTGTCTTTCGTTCAAAGATGTACGGCCAGACGAGGAATATGCTGCGAATTGAAGCAACGAAGCGATACCTATCTCACTCTCACGCAATACACGGGTATGGAATATTTTGTGGAACCACTTGTTTTGCAGATTGCGTCGGGTGCAAAAGCGATAAACTATCATGATAAAAATAATATTTTCGTTAATTCAACATAAAAATAAAGTACAAAAGGGGTAATGCTTTGACGCACACAATGCTAACGCAATAAATATTTATGTTTTGGAAATATAATTTCTTGAGTTAAAAATGAAGAATAGAACATCTATCCAAATAAATGATTATACATCATAATAATTACCACGTTTCTTTTATTTAATTACGACTTTTTCAAACTGATTAATAATCTAATGGTTTTTTTTAATAAAATTATTTTTTCCACTAATAATAAAGAACACGTGTTCAAAAACAATGTTTGCATTACCACTTTTCTGAGGAACATTTCGAAAAAAATAATTAGACTAGTTTGTAAGTGTAGTATTTTAAGAAATATTAGATAAATGTATGCTAAGAACCTATATTATATAGTACTTAATTAAATCCTTTTCAGTACCTACTTAATTTATTATTCAAAAATCAATGAAACAAAGTAACTTCCCAAAAAATAAACCAGCTTTATGGTACTTCTAACTTTGGTTTTATAAAGTGGTACTTTGTTATGACGCGCAGTCGGCGCAGTGGTACTTTTAGTGACGCGTAGTGGGTGTGTCTAGTGTTATCAAATACAGCTGGTACTCGTAACGCCGGCTTATTGACATTATGATATACAAACCCAGGAATTCCTAGACAGCATTTGGTAACTGACCAGGCACTTACACCTTTTATTTGACCATTATGCCTCTATAGTACCTATAGATATAATAATTATATAAATTTTAAGTAAGAATATATAATGGCAAGAAGGCTGCTTTACCGATGATTTCAGAGACCAAGAGTAATTTAGCTAAATAGCTAGTGGCTTCAAGAGCCGTTTTTACTCTTTTTTACCAATTTATTAAAATAGGATCAAAAGGATACAAATTGTTTACGAATCTGGATACACACTTCTCCAGGAAAACTTTAATTATATTTGCTTATTAACTTTATTTTTACCTGATTATTGTTATTATTTTCAACTTATAATTAATAACCAGTGATCGGAGTAGGTAGATTGAACTGGGGTCATTGATCCGAAACGTATATATTACTATGGACATTCCTCCGGAATTGGTGGATTATTAAAAAAAAACCGGAACTTATGTAGGAATTGTATTCTGCCAGAGTGGAAGGAGTCATTTGATGATTTGCCATCCTCAAAAAAAGGTAGGAATTGTAATAAAATGAGCAATTTTATTCTTTATTATTCTTCCTATTTTTTTTTTTTTGTCACGATTTGACAAAACCCAACGACCAATCAGAACAAAGGATCATGGGTGGTACAATAACCGGTTATCAGAACAATGCGTACGCCCGCCGACGACATGCCAGGTAGTTCACTCGTTTACTTCGGTTCGTAGAGTGCGCATCCATGTTATTCTTTCTGTGTGCATTTATGATACAAGTACTAAAAATCAATCTACCTACTCCGATCACTGTTAATAACACACGAGTTTATCATATTATTATCTCCAGTCGGCTGTGGCACGCCTATAGTGCATGACTTTTATTTACAGTTTGTTCATTGATAGTTTATTTATTTGAACTAAGTACAGATAATCATGACATGTAATTTTAAATCTTGTTACATGTGCATCTCATGAAATAGATTCCATTATTATCGTGGAATATAGGTACCTAAAGTAAAATTCAGACAAGGATCAGTAAGGCAGCTTTGCCATTCATTAGACAAAAAAGATTTTATGTTAAAAATCCATTTTGAGTTTATCTTTGTCACGCTCATTAAACCTGTATTAGTAAATCAATCAATTGTATTTTTTTTTATGCAAATAGTACCTAATTATAATATTATTAAAGTTGTTACTAATTGATTGATGAAAATCAACAGTTTGTTTCAGGTTTTCTTAAAAGTCTGGGCTTTATATTATTCGTATTTTTTAGATCATGTTTAAATGTATAGGTATCAGGGTATGAGAGATGATACTTAAAAACTTTGTCATCATTCGAAGCAGAAGCATTTTATGAAAAAAGGAGATTTTATTGATAATAGGCAAAGATTACTTAATAAGTTCTTATTTACACTTTTAATAATCTAAAATCTAGGTATGTTTTTAAATCTCTAACAGTGGGTATTGCTACCAGAGACCCCTCTAAAAAGCCATTCTCTTTAAGGTAGTTTCAGCTTCTTCAATAGAACCTAGTACTGCCTTATTTTTTACTTATTTATAAAACAAATAACTTGTCAATTTTGCAATTTATCACAGCAGTTTGTAATTGAAGTATCACTGTTAAGTAATTACAGGGTGATTATATTCATTGCTTTAATTTCATTTTAAATATGTAATTATTGAGAAAAGATAAATATTGACGGTGGAAATTTCAAATGTTGTAAGGGAGATTCAATTCCCTGTCCTTTAAGACATTTGAAATTTTCACCGTCAATATTTTACTCATCACTACCTGTATTATCAGCATACAGCATTTATTATAACACAAGTGTGAGAATAATTTAATATTTTATTTGAATTCGGGAAAATTAGTAACATAAAAGTGATATTTGTAAAGTGTGTCATCATGAAACTGCTATAAAAAGTATCAAAAAGGCTTAACACAATCAAAATCATGTGAATAATGTGCGATAATTTCGAAAACGGAATATATCCAGTTAAAATTGGTTTCTAAAGCCGTTGGCTATCTCAAATGTGACATTATCAGTGTGCAGACAAGATATTGTGGTAAGGGGCCCGAGCCAGATAGACTGTCGAAGTAGGTAGGCAATAAGTGCTATCTATGGAGTCACACGCACCTAATTAAAATAAATATTTGTCTTTTTTCAACATTCATGTTGAATGCACCATATATAGGTAGATACAATTTTGCACACAGCACGACACATAATATGGTTTCTATTATTGGTTTTATTTTGATAACCATTTGTACCATTTCAGATGCTGTTAGAATCAACCTGTTTGTTTATTATAAATGCTATTCTTATAGCTGCAATGGAAGTTGTGTGTACAATTATCTAAATTTAAGTTTCAACATGTTCAGTTGCATTGAGGACTACTGACAACATTAAAAGTGAAACCTATAACTCCAACACCAGATTACTTTGGTTTGTATCACATGAATCAGATGTTTTATTTCTTGTCATTTGTGTTTATCTAAAATGAACTTTTGGTCAATAGTGGAGTAGTTATTTTCAAAAATATGTTCAGTAACTTACCTGTAGGGTAATAAACCTGCCTCACCCACCTATAGTGCGAATCACTTGATATTAATAAATAGGCACACGAGAAACACCGACAGATTACCATCAAGACAGGATAATAACATGTTGTAGTATGACCTTGTTCATGAAGGTTAAAATATTCTATACGCAAGTCATACTTACTTTAATAAGGTTCCAGATAGTTCCAGAAGGTATGTCTTCTCAAATAACTTGTTTCTTTTGCATAAAGCAATAATTTGTTGTATTTTGTTCCGCAAATTATTTTGGAGATGATAAAATAACTAGTTAAAGGTTATCAACGAAAAGGATTTCATGAGATTATTTTATTAGTTAGACAATAAAGTCCCGGTTTAATTTTATATTAAGGTACATATATTTTTGAAGCTTCAAATATAAAAATATCATGGTTGTAAAACTCGAAAAGAATAATTTAAAATTACGCACCAAACGATTAATGCCTGATTGACGTTTGCAACTTTGCCCTTTGACATTGACAGTCCGAAAGTCTCATGACATGTCAGCCAGGTCAAAAACGCGTTCGATTTATGCACTGTCATGAAAGAAAAGAAATAAATTATTAGGTATCTCTGAATATAAGCTTATAAGTTAATTATTAATCATCATAAAACTCAGATCATTATTCATAGAACATCTTTATTTTAGCCTCATCAAGTTCACATCACGTTATTTTACTTCTAAAACTTATTTCGTAGTTTGATTCGTTTGGCAATGATAGCGATTAGGATCAATGAAATCAACACATCCATAGGTCTGGGCGGCGGGAAAAAATTTCAGCAAAAGTTTTACGTTGGTGGCAATCGCTACAATAGCAAAAGCGTTAGTTACTTATTTTCGCTCACAACAAAAAAGAAGTAAACGTAAAATGAACGTCGTGCCACGAGAAAAGCGAATTAATTTTAATGCCCATTCACGATTTAAGAATAAAAACGAATTTATTAGGAAAGATTCGTCGCTAGGTAAAGTTCTTAACTTTCTTCGATACCATAATCCTAATACGAAAATGTTATTAGAGTTATTTTTTTTACGTGTTTGCGTTAGGTATAAGGGGTGTGACTTCATTGTTACCGCCGCTCCATCCTTTTAGTGCTCCTAAATTTATTTCTGCGGCCAACAAAGCGCCAAAGTATCAATTCGATAAAGATGTGGTTTCAATGGGGCCACCCAGAAGTCCTACTATGGGCCCACCACCAGCACCACCAAGAAGTTTCAAACGCAGGTAAGCCAGTAAACTAAGTATCATCACCTTCTAAATTAATTACCAAGCAGATAATTTTATCAACTCGCATAAAAGCGTTTTTGTAAAGTTCTGTCAGTGTGAATCGATTTTTAAAGTTGACAGCGGTAGCGTTGGCGCCAAACCGAAACCATAATTATCTCTAAATCAATGGTTCTAATAACATAACATCAATCCTCTATTCCCCGAAGGGTTAGGCAGAATTATTAGTACAATAATTACCCTTCGTTTGCTACACCGAACTCGGCTAATTCCATTACAATGGCAGTATGTAGGCAGAAAACCCGACATTTAAACCTTTGTTGCCAGGATATTACACTCAACATCATCTCGACCCGAGTCGTCATCCAGCGGCCGGCCACGCCCAAGAGTACTGGCCAGCGATTCTGCCGCAGCTGATACGTCACACGATCTATGCACACCGAAGAATAGACCGACTGCTCTCAGATACATCAGTAGTAGTAGCAGAGGTAGGTATCTATGTATCTAGGTTTTCTACTTATCTAACTAATCATGGTTGCATGAGTCTTATTTTTTTTTCAAATTTTCTTCTACTGTTACGTACCTGCCTACTCCGGCTACTCCTGAGCCCTGTAGTCCTATATCGTGATTACACTTTCAGATACGTAGGTAGTAAGGTACCATAAAAGAAGTTCATAACTAACCACCGTAAGGACTATTCTTGCTTGCACCGCTCGGCGGCTATGGAACAGGGCCGGTAACAGATGTGGTCGTCGTGTTCACGGGATTTTAATTTCAAACTAGTTAGATATGAACTTCTTTCATGGTACCTATAGGTACAAATATCCAGACCAGAAACCTATAGGTACTTAATTAAAATAATGTTCGGTAAACGCTAGGCGCAAACGAGCCGTCGGCGTCGTCGGTAACCCAGCGACAAACAGTTCACTCGTGTGCGCTTACCCTAAAGAATCCGCCAAGTCGCTGCGCCAGCCAAACGAAGTTTCCTTTTGCTGTGGTAGACGTAGGTACCAGATGGAGCTTGTCAAACTTTGGTACACACGTGTCACACGGCTACATATCAAACTACATTTCCAGTACAAACGAGTCCAGAAAATATTTATAGCATTTATTAAATCATCACTTATTATTAGTAACATGTTCCTTGAAGCATTATATCGTTTGTTTCTGGATTTAAGCGGTAGGTAACTGCCGTGCCGTCTGACCTCCGCCACCTTTGCCCCAAACTAGTTGTGAGCAGTCAAGTTATCGGCAGTTCGAATAATATCGGCCATGTCAAGTAAATATTTGTGTAGATGAGTAGGTATATTATTCTTTGATCCGTCCTTTAAATAATTGGGCAAGTGCAAGTCGAAAAAAGTTCCATACCACCGTACAATATTTAACACTATAACGTTTTTTACTTTAGTAAAAAAAAATACGTTTCTGGTATGGGTACCCCCATTAATTTTTAATTCATTTATTTTTATTTTATTTATCTACCTATTACGGTTCATGAGTCCGCTGACAGACGGACGGACGGACAGCGGAAGCTTAGTAATAGAGTTCCGTTTGGCACCCTTCGGGTGCGGAACCCCAAAAATATCTTATTACCTACGTATAAAAATAATAGATTATCACATATCTAGGTTTAAAATATTATACCTAACTATTTCCAGAAAAAGGTGAAAGGACTCGCGCGATAGTCCACGTTTTTATGATAGTCACATGTTTAACCCTGGAGGATTATTATCAGGGCATAGGCAGGAATGTCGCAACACTGGACAAAAGTAGTGTGCAAAATTATGTAAGTGTACTTACAATAAAACATCCATGTTCACGTATTCTCGGTAGGCAAGTATCGAAAAATGCCATTTCATTCCGATAACCAGTTTACTTGCTGCGTCGCTATTGATTTGTTTTTTTTATTATTATCTCCTTATTTTGATCAGCCAACTCAGCTAATCAAATAAGTTTATTACACGTAGTCGGTAAACTTTCCCACTTCAATGTTGTAATAATTTCTAAATAAACTTAAATATCTTCTTTTTTGTAAAATTGCATCATAATAATCTACTTGCTAAATTACAAACTCACGTTGTCACGTACGTGGTATTTAACCACGGTTTCTATAAAAGGCTACGTTTTTACTGACCATCCTTTACTTAGCTCATTGTCCTAAAAAAAACCACAACCTCAACAGTCAATCCTTCAATAATTCATTATTGATGCACAAAGCCCTAAAAGGTAGCATCACATGAGTTGCCAAATAACGTGACGATGTTATCTCACACCCACCATGCATGTAACTCAATGTAACTTCTTCACAAATAGGTAGGTAGGAGGTAGGAACCAATTTTCTGAAAAACACTTGGGACTAGTGTAGTCGTAGACTCATCTGTTTTACTGTTTTACAGGATCATGCAGTAGGCCGGGGAAATTAGGTTTGAACCCTGCACTAAATCCTAACACCGATTTTTTCCTGAATCGTGTTTTTGAACTTAGCTCTTCAAATAAGATATAAAAAAATTAAGCATTTTTTCCAGGACCGCATCAAGGTAAAAAAAACAAAAACGCATTTTTGTAAATACAAATGGGTATCCACGCGCAAAGCTCAACGCAGATGTCGCCAGCGGCGGGATGGCCGCTGTCAAATCATTTTCGCTTTGTTTACATCAGTGTTATTTTTTGCGTTGAAAACGATCCACCATCGTTATTGCTAATATGTATTGTTCCTGGAAGCGTAAGGAATTGAAAGACGAACTAAATAAACGAGAAGCAAGGATTACTGGAAAGAAATCAGATCTTATTGAGAAGTAGACTTCTATCTAATAAAATATTTTTCATCAGTGCTAGCTCTAGATTTGGATATTTTTTTTGTTGTAACGTGTTAATTCTTACTTGACTCATGGTAGGAAAATTTACGAAAATTGAGAGAACACTACTTTCATTATAAATGGTATTCTTTAATTTTTAGGTTAAGTTTGTTTTTCACTAGACTGTTAATAAAATTCACACTTGACTCTTTTTTTTTTTTGTTATCCTATACTGTCCCACTGCTGGGCAAAGGTCTCCCCCATATTTTTCCAGACTTCCTTGTGTTGTGCCTTCTCCGGCCAATTGGTCAGGAACGAGTCCAAATCGTCGCGCCAGCGCTTTCTAGGCCTGCCCCGGTGGCGACGTCCGTCATCAGGCACCCACTGTGCAACGATGATGGCCCATCTATCTTGATGCATCCTATAGGTGTGACCTGCCCAGTCCCATGTCAGCCTCGCAGACTTATCGCCAACATCGCTAACACCTGTCTTGGAGCGTATTATGGCGTTGCGAATTTTGTCATTGAGTTTGATTTTTAAAATGCTACGCTCCATTGCTCTTTGGCAAACCTTGAGTTTGGACTTCTGAACCTCGGTCAAAGACCAAGTCTGAGCACCGTAGGTTAGGATAGGCAAGATACACATGTCGATGAGCTTGCGCTTTAATGAGATTGGAAGGTCGCCCGTCATTAGCGCCTTCATGGACCAGTAGCTCCTCCAGGCATTTTCGACTCGACGGTCGATCTCTTTGTCCTGTCTGTTGTGGAAGGAAACTAGCTGGCCCAGGTAAATATATTCGTCGACATAGTGTATTTCCTGCCCATCGACCTCAACCCTATAATTGGCGGCATTGGTCATGACTTTAGTCTTTGACCGATTCATCGTCAGCCCAACCTCAAGGCTTGCAGTGCTCAGTTCTTGGAGCATTTGTTGCAGTTGATCTGCCGTAGACGCAAAAAGAACGATATCGTCCGCAAAACGAAGGTTTGTTAGCATTTTATCACCCATTCGTTACCCATGCGTCTGCGAGTTTTTTAAATACTTCCTCGAGGGTGCTGGTAAATAGTTTGGGAGAGAGCGGATCGCCCTGTTTTACCCCTTTGTTGTCTTTGAACGTCGTTCCCACAGAATCTAGTTTCACGTTAGCCGTGCTATTATCGTAAATAATTTTCAACAGTTGTATGTAAGTTTCCTCTATATCTTGACTTCGTAAGGCTGAAAATATTGCGCTGTGTTGAATGCTGTCAAAAGCCTTTGTATAGTCTACGGAAGCCAGATATAGAGGTTTATGAAATTCTGAGTGTTTTTCTACTAACTGATTTAAAGTTTGAAGGTGATCCGTGGTTGAAAAACTTTGGCGAAATCCGGCCTGCTCCGGTGGTTGGTGCGAGTCTAATTTTGCATCTATGCGGTTATAGATAACCTTGATGAACGCCTTGTAAATATGTGAAACTAGACTAATGGGCCTGTAGTTGTTAATATTGCACTTGTCGCCTTTCTTATGAAGAAGAACAATATTTAAGTGGCACATCTGTATTGGAATTTTACCTGCTTGTAAAATATCATTAAATAAGTTTGTAAGGTGTGGGAGCAGTGTTGCAGATCCCAATTTCAGGGCCTCGGTTGTAAAGCCATCTTCGCCAGGGCTCTTATCATAGTGCATTCTCTTTAGCACTTTATTAACCTCGTATCCCGCTATAGGAGGGATGTCTTCTGTACAGCTGTATCTATTTTCTGTTTCTAATTTTGAGTTGTCTGAATAAAGAGAACAGTAGAATTCTGTGCAAATTTCTATAATCTTCTGCCTATTGTTACGTTTGGTTCCATGTGTGTCCAGTAAACTATTAATCCAAGGTTTGTTCCGAGAGATTCCCTGTTTTGCTACTCTTAACGATCGGTGTTTTTGCAGTGCCACTTTAACCAGATGGGTATTTATGTTCCTAATATCCGTTCTAATAGCTTTCTTAACTTGTTTATCTATTAATCTATGTTGTTCTGACCCTATTACGTGCATGTTTCTCTGTTCAAGCAAGCAACGTGTACTCGTTGTAAGCTAAGTTGTAGTATTCTTTTTGCGCTTCGTTTTTATGCTATTGCTGCTTTTTCTTATTCCGGCAACTATCCTACCATATTGTTCATCTACATCGGGGACATTTAGGTCTAAACTTATAAAATGATTCGATAGTTCTAAATTGAAGGATTCATAATTGTTCATAATGTTTTCTTTGTTTAGTTTTTTGATAGGAATTCTAAAAGTTTTTGCGCGATGGATTTTAAAGTTAAATTTGATTTTTGCGCGTAGTGGTCTGTGGTCTGAGCTATATTTAATCCTATTAATGACACCGACGTCTTTTATAATTTGTTTATCGGAAGTTAGTACATAGTCTATTTCTTTCTTCACCAAATTATTGGGTGATATCCATGTCCACCGGCGCTGGGGTTTTTTTATTGAACAGACCATTGGTAATAAAAATACTCAGTCCAAAGGCGAATTGTAATAGCCGAGCGCCACGTTCGTTACGTATTCCTGATCCATGCAGACCTAAAATAGCTTCGTCGTCTTGCTCTTGTCTTGGTCCGACTTTTGCATCGAAATCACCAATGATTATGTTCCATGTTCCGCGGTTTTCTTCGCAGGCTTTGTTTAAGAGATTATAGAAGTCCTCGACGTCCTCGTCCGAATATGTTGACGGAAGCGCATACACCTTATTTTTTTTTTTTTTGAGGGTGGGAAATCATCAAATGACTTCTCCCGCTCTGGGTAGAGAGGGTGTGTCAGACTTTTACTGACTAAAACCCACCCGTGTTCCTTCCGTTGCCTGTGTGCCGGGGCCGCGATATCCCTTTCGGACAAACCCGCAACCCCAGCAGGCATTGGTCTTTCGACCCCGTCGGTTGGTGCTGACATCTCTTTGAGGCGCGCGTGGAACACAACGCGCCGTCGACACGGGCCTGGTCCTTATCGGACGGCGAGCTGCCCATTGCTCACCGTCCGCAAGCCCGCGCCTACGGTGGCCGGAAGTCGGCTATCTACTCCCGACGCCCGGGGCGTCTCCTGCGGCGACTAGGGCCGCGAGGGCGTGCAGTTTGCATCTCCCTCGCGCGCTCCGCCTCCTCCTTCGCGAACATAACTGCTTCGCAGAAGGAGGTAACGGCCTCCCATTCACTCTCGCTCCGAACCATGGCCTGAACCAGGGCCGGACGCGAGAGATCGCCGCCGCCGATCGCCTCCGTGAGGACACGGCGGTGCTCCGCCCAAGCCGGGCAGACCTCCACCGTATGCTCCACCGTGTCCTCCGGGCGATCCACACAGTGGTGACACCCGGGCGTTTCCTCCCGCCTTACGCGGAACAGGAACCTCCCGAAACAACCGTGTCCGGTGAGGACCTGCGTCAGGCGGAAGGTGAGGACGCTATGGCGCCTCTCAAGCCACTCCTCAAAGAGGGGACTTATCGCCGCAATTGTGGCGTGCCCAGCGCTGGGTTGCGACAATCGCACACTCCATGCCGCCATGAGATCCCGCCGGAGCTCTGTCCGCTGTGGCGTGATTTCTCGCGGTAGCGGAGTTACACCCCGGCGTTTCGGCTCCTCGCGCAACTCCCATATGTGCGCGAGGACTTTCGCCTCCAGATCCCATGGCGGTAGTCCGTCAAGGAGGCTCGCCGCCTCACGGGAGACCGTGCGGTATCCCCGGACCAGCCTGATGGCCATGACCCTTTGGGACGCGTTCAACCGCCGGGCCGGTCGCAGCCTCAATGAACTCGCCCACACCGGTGCCCCATAAAGGGTCATGGTCCGCACGACCCCCGCGTAAAGCCTCCGGCAGCAGGCGTTTGGACCCCCCAGGTTGGGCAGAAGCCGCTTCAAAGCAGCCCCAGCCCTATCCAGTTTGGGAGCCAAACGTCGGAAGTGCTCAACGAAGTTCCACCGGCTGTCGAGGACGAGTCCCAGGTACTTCATCGTCGACTCGACATCGATGTGAACCCCTCCCGCCGTTATCTGGGAACCCGACAGTGGCGCGTTCCGAGGACCATAGAAACACATGGCCTCGGACTTGTGCAAGGCCACCTCGAGTCCCAGTTGCCGGATCCTTTCGACGATTGTCGCAACCCAACGTGTCGCTAGTTCGGCCGCCGCCTCATGCGACCTCCCCTGTACCAGGACCAGCGTGTCGTCAGCGTAGCAAACCACGCTGACGCCGCTAGGGAGGTCGGCGAGGCGCATACACCTGGATGATTGTTAGTGTCTGCTTGCGTGTGATGCGGAATTTGAGAACTGCTATTCGTTCTGAGTACCCAATGAACTCGATTTATGTTGTTTTTCCACCTTTTAGCTACCATGAATCCCACGCCATGGAGTCCATTGATTTCTCCAAAGTGGAAGAAGATGGAATCCTCTCGTTCTTCTGTATATTCTCCTTGTCTCCTAACTTCTGCCAAACCTATTATGTCCCAATTTATATCATTAAGAGCGTTTTCTAGTTCGATGAGGCGCTCATCCTTCATGAGCGTGCGAACATTATACGTATATGTTATTACATTAAGAATATCGGAGTTCCTTAAGACCTTAGCCGGAGTCGTCTGACGGTAAATCGATCTCGCCCGGAGACTCACCTCGCCCCTGACTCCAGTGCTGAGCCGGCGTCCGTCAACGCCAGCAGAGCAGCTGGAGTCGCTGGGCACTTGGGGACATATTGTCGTTGTGCTTTCCATTTTTGGGGAGGTTTGGACCATATCCCACCGCGCTGGTCCAGTGCGTGTTGGCGGGTCGCCAGAGTCTCGTTGGTCGAAAGCAGGGTGTACCACGAGCAGCTGACGTTGGCTTGAGTTCCTAGGATGTTATTGGGAACCCCTTTCACCCCACCTTTACACTTGACTCATAGTAGGAAAATTTACAAAAATTGAGAGAACATTAATTATAAATGGTATACTTTATTTTTTAGGTTACCTATGACCGAAATTTTAATTTCGGCAATCAGAGCCCTCAAGCTTCTGAAAGACAAGCACTTGACGTTCCTGCTGTAGAACTTTACCAAGACGTTAATAGCTCCACCAGAACTCCAGCATATTGTCGAAGTTTACCAATCAACATATTCAAAGTTACTTTTAGTTGTACTCTTTTAGTTGCCCACTTTTTTTAGCGTAGTATATTTAGGAAATAAATGAACACCGGGGTTAGGGGTAGTTTAGTACATCCTGGTATAGCACACTTATGCATATCACGAGAAAATTTAAATTTACTGAATTATAGGTTACTTTCGATGGCCATGTCGACGATGCGCCACCTATCGTGATAAAATGGCAGTGCAGATCCGCATTAAAGCAAAATAGTTAACTGGAAAAATTTGGTTATATTATGTAACAATTCGTAAAACTAATATATTTTTTCAGAATTAAACATTTACCTCCACGGAAATTTATAAAAATAAAATTACGATTTTTTTAAATTGTACTTCAAGCAAAAATGTTAACAGCGGTTTTTTTCATTAAAGTACCTAATTAAATATTTGAATATGCTATTCAACAAAATTAAACATATTGTACTAGCGCAAGATATTATTAAAAGTTTTTTGTAATAGCATTTCAGCCAAAAATATAACACAAATAAATTTAGTTTAACTTTTATTTATAGGCTCTATCCGACCTAATTAGAAAAAAATTAAACAAATTAAAGCAATTTCATGTGTTTAATTTTCTTAATCTTATAAAATTATTGGTGAACCCTTCGCTGGAACCATTGTATCAAAATTACCTACGTTCTTTTTAAACTTACGTAAAGTTATAGAAACACTCACTTTCATCTCGTCTAAGTAATATGTCCGTGGCACTCATATGGACGGGACTCACGGGACAATCCCCGTGTTGGTATGCACACCTACCAATTTCAGCTCAATACTATATTAATTTTATCTTGATGTTATTCTGTATTTAATTGCCTACCTACTTTTTATGTTATTTCCCTTTTCCGTTTCATCAAGTTGTTTTAGTTATGCGATTATTGTGAATACCCGGTTCTTACTAAACAATATAACAACTAGGTAGCCAATTGTAGGTACTTTACCACTGTGTAGGTACTGTGTAAGAGGAAGTCTATGTAGATTTTATATTGGTTCGAAAAAGAAAAAGGATTTCTATTCGGAAACTTGATCGCTTTGCCCACCAATGGTTACGATGTTCTTCAGCCAAAATTTTGCAGGCAGCTGGTGGGTGCTCTTTGCATGCAAACTACGCTCCGATATCGAGTTTCAGTTCCGTCAGTAGAATACTTATTTTGAATAAGTTCCAAAGTGAACCAGCTGCTTCAAAGCTGACCTTTATAGCCGGACTAGGCTGAAAACATAGGAACCTAATTACTCAATAAACCAATAATTCCTAGGTGGATACAGCGGGACTCGTTCAGCAAGATCTACAAGTGTTTCAGCAGTCGACGCAAGTGTGATATTGGGTAATCATCCTTCATAATATGCGCATGACCGATAAATTTTGCACACGCTGAAATAAAATAATATCTGCCAGCTGGCTATTACGTCTTGATCTTAAAACAAACAAAGCATGTCATTGACCACCAACTGAGGGATAGGTAGTTCCACATAAAATATTCTTCAAAGTTATTCCTTAGACCGGCTTTGGTTTCCCTAAACTAGCTATTCCAATCAAATCTTATTCAAAAGCTTTTACATTGCTCCGAAGAATTCACCTCAAAGAGATAATAAACAAAGTTATACTTTATACTTTTTTTTTTCTTTAATACTTTCACAACGATGGTAAGTACCTGAAAAACAGTCCTGGCAATAATCTAATTCAATGAAGCTATTACTTTTTCAGCTATATCCGAAGGCAGGGGCATGGCTCGTGGAGAAATCGGTATAGCAGCAATAGATTTAAGACATCCCCATCTAGTACTTTGTCAATTCAGTGATACCCTGCTGTATACCCACACACTAACGAAAATTAACTTTTTCAATCCTGTAGAGGTAAATAATTTAGCTATTTGCTTACCATATGCTTTGATAATGCACGTTGTTGAAGATAACGATTTGCACACGTCTTACTTACTAAAGATTGGTAGAAGAACGTTTTTACACACGTGATTTTACTAGTCAGCTTACGTCAGGCTCTGAGAGAGGTCCATGTGCAGAGGTGATTCGAAGGTGCAATCCAAAACAGTGCAAACCCAAAATCAGCTTACTTTATTTTGGACACACGGTTTACTGATCGCAGTATAGCAGTGAATTGAATTTTCTCTCTGCTATCTCTTCTCCATTTATTTTAACAGCTAGGTGTGTTTTTCAAGATATTCAGTTTTTATGTTAAGTTTCAATTATAGTACCTAGGTGGAGTGTCCGGGCTGGAAATATGGAGTGAGTTAGAGCGAGACAAGTGTATTGCATCATAATTTACCTTCGTTTGTTATTATTCGAATTTTCGCAAAAACCCTAGTGACACCCTACTAGGGATATAGCGAAAACACGGTTAATTAGACAATTAAATTGGAAGTAGCGCTCGCCGGCCGCTGTCGCAGCTCCGCTCGCTTCACTCACTTGGCTCGCGCGCGGTTGGTCACAGTTCTAGCCTAATTGTCTAATTATCTAGTCGCAGGCAGATTGTGTGATGCGTCATATTGAACTGGGTGAAATAGGTTAGGTTAGGTTAGAACTGTGACAACCCGCGCGCGAGCTGAGCGAGCGTAGCGAGCTATGCCGCGGCAGCAGCCAGCGAGCGCTACTTCCAATTTAATTGTCTAATTAACCGTGTTTTCGCTATATCCCTAGTAGGGTGTCACTAGGGTTTTTGCGAAAATTCGAATAATAACAAACGAAGGTAAATTATGATGCAATACACTTGTCTCGCTCTAACTCACTCCATATTCGGCACCGATTTATTCCTAGACGCCTTACTTTAGTTAAGGGACAATCATGTTGCGGTATCGCGCGTAGCTTTAGAAAAGTGTTGAGAGTGAACATGATTGTTCTTTTATCTGTTGCAAACATGAGGGCCAACTCTGTGCGGTAAAAACCAATCAACTAAGGTGCTGGCTCGAAACAGACTTGTATGATTGTTTTCAAAATTATGCAGAACAATGTCTGTGTACTTGTTGGCTCATACACAGGAATTGGCTTTACGCGTCCGTGCTACCATCAGTGACATACACGGTTACAGCACAGAGTCACAGAAAAACAATGGCTCATTCGAAAATAAACGCTAATTATAATACAGGATGTATCAGAAAGATGTGGTCACCTTTCTGATACAACCTGTATATTACCATTCCTTTTACAGATTATAGTTCCCCATACATTTTGCGAAGGTGTGCAACCGAATCAACTATACCAGTTGATAAGGGATCGATATCCGTTAGTTAATTTGGTGACCGTTCAAAGAAGACACTTCAATGATGCAGCAGGTCGTCAACATATACAAACTTTGTGCGCTCCTATATACAACGGGGTTTACCTTCAAGTATTGCATAAGTACGTAAAACAAGAATAAATCGACTTCAACTCGCAAATCTAGTAATAATCTATCCAAACTACGAAATTTTGGATTTGAATTTATACTTGATAATATCCCGACTATAGGTCAAAGGTTATTTTTCATCAGATTCTATGCTGTAACTGCGGCTGCAGCTGTGCTGAAGTATGTTGAATATATCCAGTGCATAGTATTTGCTAGAGAATCGCTGAAAATTGAATATCATTCTTCTGAAAACACAATGATCATCGGTAAATAGGATTTTTCTTCCTTTATTTCTTTCTTTATTTGTATAGGATGTATGTCGGAATAATGTTGGATTTCGCTCGAATCGCTCTCAAGGCTCATATAGAAAGACAATATTTTTCCATTAAAATTAAATATGCCTGATAGAGACTATACTATTAGAAGAGGATAAAACACGAGTATAAATGCGGGGGGTCGTCGGGTATATTTCTGTACAGATATTTACGTTAAACGCGAGATTTCTCGCCTTATCGTCAGACTCAGCAGGATAAGTCACTCAGGTCAATCGTAGGAAATATATTGCTGAAAAGTCATTACATTATGACATCATCCAATATGTTATATAGATAAGAGATTATGAATAATACAATTTTCTCATTCAAAAATTCCATATGTTTTACAGTTACATATTCATACACCCCTCGTCATAGGGTTATCGAAATTATAATCGGTATATCTGTTTCCATCACTAATTGTCTACACGTGGCAGAAAACGAATGCCATGCATTAAAATCATGTATGCAGATTCACTGAATTGTTGATTACCCATGTTCCTCCTCGTACAAACCCAAAGTCACATCTCACTAGACATCACAACGGGAAAAAGTCTCATTAGGAAGATGAATGCACTACTAATTATTCAATTTTAGATGTAGGTACAGCCACCCAACTGGAACTAGTGCAACCATTAGTACCATCTGCTGGACATACCTGCTGTCTTCTAGGCGTACTAGGTCCTACTTATACAGTAGGTGGTATAAGAGCATTGAGAGCATCAATACTTCAGCCTTCGTGCAACAAAGAGTTTATTGAATCTAGGCTGGACGCTATACAAGATCTGATTGAGAATGATACGGGGCTGATGGTGGATTTGCAGGTACTTCTAGAATCATGTCTGCTATTAAAATCGTAATAGTTAGTAGTAGCATATTGAAATACATTTATTTCCAATGAGTTGACCTCTTATTTGGAAATAGACCTGCTCAGCACAAATAATTTTGTAGGATGTAATAAAGAAACTTTCAGATATAGATAAAATTCTCCTTTTATGCATGGAGTCAGCAAACCAGAACATGGACAAGATAGGAGAGGCTCAACTGAATCAGACGCTCTTACTGAAAGTAACGATGGATATGGTGCCAAAGTTGGTAGAGGCACTGAATGGAGCTGTTAGTGGAAAACTAATGAAAATTAAATTGGTAAGTAGGTACCTAATTCTAGAACTAGAATTGAACAATCCATTGATTTGATATGGCTACACACAACTAGCTACAGTTATAATATAAGTGAAAAGTGATAGAAAGCATTGCATTAAAAAAGCATAAAGCGATGATAGATAGATTATAAAAATTTCGTGATAGCCCAGTGGTTAAAGGCTTCGCTTGTAATGCTCGAGGTTGTGGGTTCAAATTCGAGCAAGTACCAATATGACTTTTTCAATTCATACTATGAGTTTATCTTGGACATTATTGACATCGGTGAAAAAAAACATCGTGAAAACCTGGACTTAGTTAATGTCTGAAATCACCATCCAATGTTCTCGTCCAGATGAAGGAACGAGCCTTCATCTGAACGAGAAGAGGCTTTTGCCCTGCAGATAGATAGATTTAATACTCGTAACTTACTTGTCTACTGAAATGTCCTAAGTATCATTGGAATAATAAATATGTATAATATTATTGCTAATGCTTATCATTTAAAAGTTTTGACCCACATTTATTTATATCAGGATTTCGAAAATCCCCATTACAATGAAATAACAGAGCGCATAAAAAGAATAATCCAAGATGACGCACACTTAGAAAAAGGTGCCATGGGTAGTCTTCAAAGATGTTTCGCAGTCAAGCCGGATATCAATGGTCTTCTAGATGTAGCTAGAAGAACTTATTCTGAACTCATAGAAGATATACAGAAGATTGTAGAACAGCTTAGTGAAACATACGACCTGCCTTTGAGGTTGAATCAGAATATGATGAAAGGCTTTCATATAGTCTTGCCGTTGGCTCCAAAGAATAGGAGATGTTTCAATGTGGAGGATTTGCCGCCTATATTTATACAGGTACGTAATCCTAAAGGTATAAAAAATCATAATAATCTCCTACAACCCGTATCCACTAAATGACGTTGAATGTACTTTAGGTCCATAATAATCTTTTGCATTATTTTAAAGATCGGTTTAGGGAAATTTCTTCAAAGTTCATTTTGTGTGAGTCATCAGTGGGCTCATCTGGTAATTGAAATGAATCTCAATTTCTTTTATCAGGTCCACCACAGTGGTTCCAGTGTAACAATGACTACTGAAGAATTAGTGGTACTGAACCAGCAAGCAAAGGAGTCGTTAACCGAAATACAGAAAATGAGTAACATGTTGGTGAATTTAATATTATCGTAAAGCTCACCCGTTGCGTATGAAAAAAGGGAAAGTCCCTTCTAAACATTGTTGCGCTCTAGCTATTGACACATGCGATATAGATAAGACATCGCCTAAACACGGATATTTTTATAATAAAATTTTTGTCTTTCCTCCAGCGTAATTTCATCTTTACTAAAAGACCTGCGTCCGTTCATGTCGAGTCTCTACACGCTTTGTGAAAATGTTGCTGAGTTAGATGTTCTTCTAGCCATGGCCCAAGTACAATTTTTCAACATATAATAATATTATGTATTAACGTATTATATATTTATATTTTTTTTATATATCTCACTGTAGGATGCTGCACCGCTCGGCGTCATCACGTCAACGCCGCCCGGCTGTCGCTGAAAACCAGCGCTGGGGCTCTGTCTCGCTTATGGTCATAGCATTATGCTGAGCGATGGCCGTTTTGTGTGGATATGACACATATTTCCCCCAACTTGTTTGTGTTCTTTCTTTGCGTTTACCGTAAATAAACGTATTTTCTTTATTTCTTTCTTTTGTAACATAATTTCTCGGAATATTTACATTTCTAGCAATAATTCGAATTAAGTACATATTCATATAAATATTTTCTGGTTTCCAGGCAAGTTCGATTGGTTCCTACATAAGGCCGGATTTCAACAGTTACATGGATGTAAGAAATAGTGTGCATCCTCTTTTGGATTACAACAGCCAAGTTCTACCTGTTCCGAATGATATTGTAAGACATATATACCTACTTAGTTATTTTAAATATGCTTAAAATTATTAAGGAGTGATACTAAGCCCATCTCAAATATAGTATGAAGATATTTTTATACTTGTTTCAGCTTGCGACTCCGGAGCATAATTTTACTATCATCACCGGACCAAATATGGGGGGCAAAAGTATCTACATAAAACAAGTTGCTATTATACAAGTTATGGCGCAGGTCTGACAAAAATTTTAAAGCCTTCTAGTATAATTTTAGTATTAGCCTGAAAATTTATTATCTTTAGTACTTCTCTATATTTCAGCTAGGTTGTTTCCTACCCGCAACGAACGCAATTTTGAGACTTTGCGACAGAATATTCTCTAGGATAGGTTTCAACGATAGTGTTGAATTGAATGCTTCCACTTACGTTTTCGAGGTAAATGCGATACCGAATAATAATGATTATAAAACAAAATATGATGAAGATGTTTTATAAAAATTTGAATTTCAGATAAAGGAAACTCAACACATCTTGAAAGGATTAACGCCTACAAGTTTAGTGATAATAGACGAACTATGTAGGCAAGTATTAAAAGCAATGTACAAAACTCCTAATAAAGGTATTTGTATCACGTAGATGTATGTTAAAAGATATGATAAAACTTTCAGAGGTACTTGTGTGGAGGAGGGTACAAGTGTAGCTTGGGCGATCTGCGAAGAACTCATTATGAGTGCTGCATTCACTTTCTTTACCACCCATTTTATGTATCTGACAAGACTGCAAGAATTGTACTTCAATGTTGTCAAGTAAGAGCCTTCTTTTGAACAGCTACTACTATACGTACTTTCGAAATAGATAAAATGTAATCATTCACGATTCATGTTTTTTGTTTTAGTCGACATACAGCTTTAACTGAAGAAGAAATAGGCAGTCCAGAGAATCCTCAAAAACGATTAGTATACCAACACAAAATAGAACCAGGAGTAACCAAAATTGAGCATTACGGACTTGCCCTTGCTACTAAAACAAATCTACCAGAAGATACAGTCAAATTAGCTATGGAACTTGCAGAACTCATTTCTAAGAATACAAATGTAAGTGTAACGAATTTAACCTTCAGTGAAAAGCATCTTGTTAAAAAAAACAAAAGCTATTATATACACGATTAATTTTAAATCGTTCTGGAGCCGAAACACAGTGACTCCAGACGATTAATAGGTACTATTAGCATTGTTATTGTTTTTTTAAGACATCTAATATAGAAGTTAGAAATTTATCACTTTTATTCTATCATTCGAGTTAAATCTTAGTAGCGCTTCCACTATTTCATTCATAAACGCAAGATCGTACGCGATCCGCTCGGTGATGACGTAGCGCGGCACAGCTGTGCGTGTGCGAGTCCGGCTGCAAGTAAGTACCTGCAAGTAGGTATTTCATTTCTGGTACGATAGGTTGGTGTAAGTTCATTCACCTCGTTATCTCTCGTTTGTATCGGAAGCACGGCACGGTGCCCACTACCACATTTCCTCGTAAACGAGAGAAACTAATTGAAATTTCATTCACCACTCTCGCATCACGAAATCACTAGTACTCGTACCTTTTCAACTAGACACGACGAGTACGCTTGGGAGTTGTATTTAAGGCCTTGAATCGAGTGTCGACCAATCGAGCTAATAGGTACTTAATAAGCATACCTACCTACCATATTTATGATGAATAAAAAGAATACTGCCTAAACCAATTTTTATGCGACAATGCTTGCTTGCTGCCGCGGCGCGGCGGCTTCTACAAAGGCAGGCAATGTAAACAGAAAAAATGAATCGTTTTATCTGTCCAATAGAGTTCATTATAAGATGGTGGTGCCCTTTTGTATGAAAATATTGGACCGAATTAAGACTTTATTTTTATACACTTAACCGCGGAATTCGGTTGTGCATCCTTTTGAAGTCCGGTCGGACACTTCTCAGAATAATTTTAGTAAACTGCGTACCTACTTACCTTGTACCTAGTTTGGTGAAATTTCTATTTGTTACCGTTTACGGTTAAGAAATAAAGTCTGAATTCGCTTTTCGTATTTTTATTTGTGTACCTATTTATCTATTGCGTATGTGTGTTTATGCTGTCTGATCGATGAATGGATTTTTCAATGGATATCGTTCGCAAGTGTTGCCGTTCGTCGATACGTTTTACACACATATGCATTGATCGCAGTAACTTCGAGTTCTCATTATTTCACAAAAAAAACAATAAATTAGATGTTTCGTGTTTTTTTTTAATTGTAATTTATTGAAAATAATAGTCCCAATCGTTTCGAGTTCGATGATCGAGTTTATGGCTTTTCGTTCCAGAACGAGCTAAAATTAACCGTGTATATATATATATATATATATATATATCTTAATTACTTTACACGCATACTACATACGGCATATCAACAGCACTTCCTGTAAAAAAAAAAAATTGTATCTATTACTCGGGAAGTTCAAGTTCAGAATAAATGAGTTTGAAACACAATTGATGTTTTTGGAATACTTCGTTTTAGGCACAAGAAATTAAAACTCCACAGAGAAATGACGCAGAAATTCTTTACAATCTCAATGCAAATATTCAACTAGAATGTAGAAAATACGATAACTCAGATGAGAATACAAAGAACATAATATTACAAAAATTCAAAGAAGACCATCCCCAAATACTCGGAAGATTAAATATTCTAAGAACCAGAAGTGATAATAGGACTGATAATAGTGCAGACTGTACTTTTGTGCCAAATAATAATTCTAAAGAACAAACGTCCATTGAAGCTAGTACCAAGAATTCATTTGTGGGTAACAATATTGCCCCCACCAAATCCCCAATAAACGAAAAATTAGAAGTTATCGACGAAGACAATACAAATTACGCTTCAGTACGATCATCAGAACAACTACTGAACAGTGTTATAAATAACGACGAAAATCACAATATTTCAGATGTAGAAATGATTGAAGATTGTATTGATGGTTTTCCTTGTGTGGAAATGAATGAAAAAAGTAATGACAGAAATTCCACTGATGATAACACGATTGCTGAAAGCGGTGAAAACATGAACGCTAGTCATATTAATGGAAATAATCCTATTGAGAGTAATGAAATACGCGTTAACTACGGAAATGCTACAAATGAAGACGATATTAATGAAATAGAAACTTCATCTATCGATTCCGATATAGCGGAAGCTCTAACTCAAATTGTTGAAGAATACTCTGCTAATAACGTAACAAGTTCTCAACGAAGCGATGATTTGATGTCCGTAGACGAAGAACTGATGATTGAAACTATTAATGAAATTAATGAAGAATTGTCAAGTGGAGCCACTGCGGTGGAAAACATTGTTCTAACGCCGCCTTTGAGTTTTCGTGATATGTAGAGTAAAAACCTTTGTACAACTTTAAGTATTTGTATTATTTAAAGTAGATAGACGACTTCTCTAAATCCTAATCACAACGAGTTTAGGTAAGACTGATCAAATCAAAACTCGTTCATTGATTTGATGATCGACAGTCTCGATCATCAAATTCACAGTTGGCTCCCTGCCTGGGTTCGATTCCTAAGTGGTATAAATTTTACCCGAAAAATCTGTAAGATTTTTACTTTCTGGTAAATGTTAGAAAAACAATCATTTACTAGTCTCACTAAACTTTGTAGATCACACCAGGCAAAATCCGTTTCCCTAAACATCCTTACATTTATAAAACAAAGTCTGTCTGTATGGACGCGATAAACTCAAAAACTACCGAACGGATTTTCAAAGGGTTTACACCAATGGACGGAGTGATTCATGTGGAAGGTTTTTGTGTATAACCAATATTATATTTATCCTTTTCCAATAAAATATATTATTTAAATTGGGCATTTAATATAAATTAAAATATGCCTTGACATCATATAATTAAAAACAATACTTTAAGTCCCACTTGCGCGGTCATGGGTTAGCTATATAACTCACAGTTAACAGCTAACTCAGGGTTAATCCAATTGTCTCTTTGGATTAACCCTGATTTAGCTGTGAACTCCGAGTTATTTAGCTAACCCATGAACGCACAAGTTAGCCTTAAAGATATCACAGGTTGAAAATTACGCGCTAAAAAATAATTATGGTTGACGACAACGCGGGCGCAGCGGTAGGAGTCAATGACCTTCTCGTCGGCTATTTAGGTATCTAATTCCGGTAGTACGGACCCGTGAGATATTTTCCGACATACACGCGGGTGAACCCGCTGGCAAAAGCTAGTAACATATATTTGTGGCATTCAATAGTTTTTGGCAGTGGCGGACTTAGGGGTGGCGTAAGAAATCTCGATGTTTTGTCAAATCGTAAAAACCGTGCGAAGCAGGAGCGGGTGGCTAGTACTGAATACGGCTAAATATGTTCAGTAAGTAAACGTATGCAAAGTATACACGTAGGGTAAATGGTGGCACTTCACATCGCTATTCGTGTTGGCGTTTTCGCCTTATTTGCCCAAATACGACGATGTGAAATTAGTCTATTCGCTTATATTTGCCTATTTTTCACGATTATGACGAATACGTAAATACATGAACACACAAGTGTTCTCCGCCGGTTGTCGGTTTTTGGTCACATATCAAAGGATTGCGAATATACCGAATAAGTTCGTTTACCGTCCACACAGTCATGGCTTGCTCAGTAGAGTGCGGTGTTTTATGTACGCCTAACATGTATTGGTAATTAACACAGAGGAAATAAGTCGCTGCTACCGTCAACATGTCCATCTTTGCGTTCACATTAGCAAAATGATAGCAAATTATATTCTTGAAAGTTCGGCCGGCATATTCGCTGTTCATGACAATGTGTGGACGGTATGTTCGAGTTATTCGCACTTCTACACTTTATAGCCGAATAAAACACGGTAAAAAACGCGAATACTGTACAGCGATGTGAAGTGCCATCATAATAAACACGAGCAGCGTCCGCCGCGCGGCACAAAGCATGCCGCGCGGTAGACGACTAGACGCTCCCGCTTTGTTCCTGCGTCTCGCGTTGTGGTCGCTCAGGTTTGGCGAATTGCTGCGTGTGTACCTACATTACATCCTCGCAAACTGCTGGATGCAAACCAGCAAGTTTTATTTTTTCTACGAATATTTCTGTGTAGGTTTTAACCGCACCTCATTCCAAAAAAATAAACTTTTTAATAAATAAAAATAACATTTCAATAAATTAACCAATAATAATTTTATTATCCATGACCAGATACTGGCGAAGTCAAGTCATAAAAATAAACAGTGCCATTAATTTCTATTAAAAATAAGGTTTTTCATTTTTAATTAGCTAATGGTTTCAAAAATGTTCAATAAATATGGTTTGCCAGTATTATTTTGTATTACTTTTAGTCGATTAATTCCGAAAATTATCGACTAAACATCAGTTTGAACACAATAAGCGAATGTCACAACTCTAAAAAAACAACATTAAAAAAACGAAATTGCAAATGGCTTCCTAAGTCGCCTTTGCAATTTTAGTATAACGTTAGTGATTTGCTTACTGAAATACTGTTTTTTTTTTGTGGAAAGTGAGTGAAATACAAAATTTGGCGCTGAAATAGAACAAGTAAGTACTATAACTTTAATTATGCTGCCTTCTTTTTACCAACCGGCGTCTGTTTACCACGCTGCCTCGAGGAAGCTTGTATCTATCAAAGTTTGTGGTATATTTTCGTGGAATCATGAAGCTGTTGTAGGTAATGTGAGTTCTGTTGTCATAGAAGGCGGTCAGCCATGTCGCTGCCGCCGTACCTGCTGGGGCCCAACCCCTGGGCCACCATGATGGCGCAGCAGCAGTTGGCGGCAGCGCAGCAAGCGGCCCTACAGGCCCACGCTGCTGCTGCTGCGGCTGCGCCACCGGTGCCGCCCTCGCAGCCCCCAAAACCTCATCATATACCAGAAGAAAAGATCAAGGAGAAAGGTATGTGCTACTTTTTTCGATTGTTTCTAGGTTATTTGGTGTATGTGGTTTTTTTTTGTTTTTTTTCCTGTGTAGTGCAAATTTACAAATGGCGCAATTCGGACAAATTTTAATGTGGATGACGCCAATAGAATTCCTAAACATAGTATTGCAAAGAAATTCCAGAGCTCACAAAACAAATTAACTTGGTCTGCCTCAATCACAAACCTGTTTTTTATCATTGATCATAATGTGTTGTATTTTGCAAGTACACAGTTATTTGTTATCTTAAAAACAACAAAAGGCTTGAACTAACAAAACACTAGTTCCATTAATATTTCCACCATAGCAGCATCACACAATGATGACAACTCATACAGATATATGGAAGAAGAAGACTACCTGATCCATCCACAAATAAATTGTGATAAGTACAGAAGGGTGCTGATATCAGTTTAGTATAATTAAATCAAGAGTAAACACTCATAAAACTGTTTTTTTTTCTCAGTCCTAGTTTTTATCATGGTCTGGCAGATTGAGTAATTTATGCAGCCTATCCAAATGTCCTTTCTTTGGTATTGTTCGTCAAACTGTTGACTACCTTAAATTCTGAGTTGAGCTGCATAGTTACTGAGAAATGCGTGCACTGACTGGACAGGTCCACTCAATCTGCGTGGTTCTTTCCTTAAAAGACCATTTCGGACACCAATGTACATGGTCCTCATATGGCCTGACCAAGATTATGTCAGGACTTTAAAAGAGACTGTGACCTCTGAGTTTGTTTCAGCCTTTCTTCTCAGAGTAGTCAGATAGGAAACGCCGACCTCATCTAGTTTAAAAAAATATTATTGATGTGTAAAAGTGTTGTACAAACCTACTTGAAGAAATAAAATAATTTATGAGAGTGCGTAAAATAACTGATGAGCTCTTTGATTTACAGATTCAAATAAAAAAATAACCACATCATGCTTGTAATTCCTGGAAGGAGGTTTGGCAGAGGGTCAATAAAATTGTAGTACACCCACATTTCGACAGTTATCTTTAAGTCCCATGTAATAGGGAGCCAGGCTATTGCCATCAACTTAAAATACAGTAACAACAAATAAAAATACAGTAGGATTAGAAGAAAATGCCATGATGTTTATTCAAACTTATTTAAGGAGAATTCAGTTTATTTCCTGACATAGTTTATTGGTTATCACAATACTTGGCATTGTATCCAACCAAACGTTCAAAAATGTTTTATGGACAAAACCCCCATATTCATATGTTTTACTTTTTAAGAAATAAAGTAAAATTATTTCCTGTGGGGTAGATTATAAACTGCACTTGGTATTCTTCTCCATCCAAGACACAATGGAGAATGCTGATATTGCAAACACATGTACCTTACTATTATTTTTACATTACTTCAAAGTAACACACTTGGGTAGATCACAATTTTGGATAAAATTGGGTTCAAAACAGAGTTAGTCACTTATTGCAATGATAGCCATAAGTAAAAGCTGCATAAGCATTGTGTTTCACCATAACTTTGAAGTATCACACAAAAAAGAACCTAAAAAAACCTTGTAATCTTGTTACAAAACCATGCATAATATTGTGCAATTGATGAAGATATCTGCCTGTTCCAACAATAAATTAATATTTTAATATGCAATCTATTTGCAGTCTCCAGAAGCATGTATTTGGTAATTTAGATTTTAGACAAATAGTTACTTCTCAGAACTGCATGTTTCATGATGTGCTGAGTGAAACTTTCAACAGCTAGTGTTGCTTATAGATACATTTTCTTCATGACCTTCTCTTTGTATCTCTTTGTACCAGTGGGTAGATTTATTTCCTGTCAGTTAACAGCGTTTTAATAAAAATCAAGCAAAACCTCTGTTACTTATCTGTCCACCACACGAATTGCGTAACACACTTTCAATCACAATCAAATCAATTTTGAAGTAAACTAACCCATTGGCTTCATATGTTCAAAAATTTCATCTGCTTAACAACATAAATAACACTATGAATGTTGTTGAACTGTTAAAATAAAAAGAATTGCCAATTGGTAAGTGTTTTACCCAATTACCCGCACATGTCCTAATAGAAAGCTTGCTATTAATACATTTTATACTTACATTTCATTATCTTTATCTTCTTTCCTGTCTAGCCCAAAAATGGATGCAGCTCCAATCAAAACGCTTCGCCGAGAAGCGAAAGTTCGGTTTTGTGGATGCTCAGAAAGAGGACATGCCTCCGGAACACATCCGCAAAATCATCAGGGACCATGGAGACATGACCAGTCGCAAGTACAGGCACGACAAGAGAGTATACCTCGGTGCTTTAAAGTATATGCCTCATGCAGTCATGAAGCTCCTAGAGAACATGCCCATGCCCTGGGAACAGATCCGTGACGTGAAAGTCCTCTACCACATCACTGGAGCTATCACCTTCGTCAATGAAATCCCATGGGTCATTGAGCCTGTTTACATAGCTCAATGGGGCACCATGTGGATCATGATGCGTCGAGAGAAACGTGATCGTCGGCACTTCAAACGTATGCGGTTCCCGCCGTTCGACGATGAGGAACCTCCTCTAGATTATGCTGACAACATCTTGGATGTAGAACCGTTAGAACCTATCCAGATTGAACTGGATCCTGAGGAAGATGGAGCCGTTGCCTCATGGTTCTATGACCACAAGCCTCTATTAGGTACAAAACATGTTAATGGATCTACATACAGAAAATGGAACCTGACTTTACCACAAATGGCTACATTATACCGACTTGGCAACCAGTTGCTGACTGACTTGGTAGATGACAACTACTTCTACCTCTTCGATTCGAAGAGTTTCTTCACGGCTAAAGCTCTAAACATGGCGATACCTGGAGGTCCGAAGTTCGAGCCTTTAGTGAAGGATAATTCGGCAGGAGATGAAGACTGGAATGAGTTCAATGACATCAACAAGATCATTATACGTCAGCCAATCAGGACAGAGTATAGGATCGCGTTTCCGTACTTGTACAACAATTTGCCGCATTTCGTCCAGCTGTCCTGGTAAGTTCATATGAAAAAACGTTATTTTCACAATATAAATATAAAGAATGTTGTATTCTACTTTACGAAGACAAACATGGGTGAATATCTAATAAATAGCCTTGTCTCAGTCTTAGATTTTTAAACCTAAGAAATCTTCATATAATAATAACCTTATGTAAAACTGCACTAAAACTTCTACAACTAAGGTGTTTTCCTCTAGGTACCACACACCAAACGTCGTCTACATCAAGACTGAAGACCCTGACCTCCCTGCCTTCTACTTTGATCCTCTCATCAATCCTATCTCCCACCGTCACTCAGTCAAGTCCTTGGATCCTCTGCCTGATGAGGAAGAGTTTCTACTGCCTGAAGATGTGACGCCATTCCTGCAGGAGACTGCCTTGTATACCGATAATACGGCTAACGGGATCGCGCTGTTGTGGGCGCCGAGGCCTTTCAATATGAGATCAGGTAAGCAACAACTCCAACATTGAATTATAATACCTCATACCTCTATACTTGTACCAATCTTCACACTGCATCTTCATCCAGGTTTCAAAGCAAGAATGTCGACCGCCAATCTCGACACGTTTTCCATACAGAAAGTATATTATCATCATCTTCTTAGGTTGCACAATACAGATACTGAGAGGTTATTGTAATATCCTTTTTGCATAACACTCTCAATATCAGTAAAATTAGTAATACAACAATCATTGCACTGGATCAATTGGAATTCTGAACTCAGGACTGAACATAAAACAAATTCAATTTATTGCAATTGTGTAATTGTGACGCAATTGGATGCAGGAAGTGAAATAAAGATATGAGTTGTTTGATACTGATGAGAGGATTTTATTATACAAACCCCAGTGATCAGTGGTCTTTTATACTTGATGTGCCATAATCAGGGTTCTTATACTGTAACGCGTGAGACATCACACCTACATTATGTTCCTAAATAAGTATTCTTCACACAGGACGAACTCGTCGAGCTATCGATGTGCCTCTGGTAAAGACATGGTACAAAGAACATTGCCCACCTGGCCAACCTGTCAAGGTGAGGGTTTCGTATCAAAAGCTGCTCAAGTATTATGTGCTGAACGCATTGAAGCACAGACCACCAAAGCCACAGAAGAAGAGGTATGTGGCAGGAAGTTTTATTTGATTTAAAATTATTATTTCTATTCTTTGTGTTGTTTTTCATAAAATTACCATTTTACAGTAAATAGTTTTCTAAAACTGAAAAGCATATTATATAGTTACTCAGATTCTCATTAATCTGAGTCATACAGTTTCTAGCAACAATTAAGGTTTTCGTTCTTTGATGGTAACGTGCAATTTATGCAATCAACATTCAGTAAAATTTCTCCATCCATAGGTACCTGTTCCGTTCATTCAAATCCACCAAGTTCTTCCAAACCACGACCCTGGACTGGGTGGAAGCTGGTCTACAAGTATGTCGACAAGGGTACAATATGTTGAACCTGCTCATCCATCGCAAGAACTTGAACTATCTACATTTGGACTATAACTTCAACTTGAAACCTGTCAAGACCTTGACTACCAAGGAGAGGAAGAAGTCTCGGTTTGGTAATGGTAAGTAATCAAATTGTATTAATTCTGTAAACACCAGCCTTACTAATAAAAATAAGTTAAACATCTCGCACCTTTGGTAGAACAAGGGCACAATTGCAGTTTTTGCAATTTTATTATTAATTATTTTTTTCTTTGTCGCGCCAAGAGAGTAACAAAATGGCGCCAAAAAGACAACGCCACTATTTCCATCTGGCGGGTCTTTGTCCCTCCAGTTCAAAGGGCCTTTTTAAAGCATTTCTGCATATTTAAGTCATTTTGGCAATTTATGACAATTATGCCCTTGTTCTACCAAAGGTGCGATCTGTTTAGCTGTTGTATTGTTATACAATGTATAAGCTGTGAATAGGCGTTACACACTACCCTTACTAATAATCAGTGTATAAACAATGCATAGTTACCAACTGCTTATGACAAAAACCACTGGCAACATTAGAAGGTGCGTTCTGAAATTGGTACTTCGTAATATGTTTGTGTGACATATTTTCATTTGGAAAAACATTCACAAGTTAAAAAAAAAAGAAAAAAAAAATTACGTCCATTTTATTTCCGTAACTACTGATTTTGCGTACTTTTACGAAATAAAAATATATTTATTGTTAATTCACTAATGAAGCATGCATTCGGTTAAGAACGCAACTGTAAAAGCTTTTATAGTCAATCTTGAACGTCAAAATATCTCAGCAAAATTATGAAGATTTTTTTTTTGTACAATATTAAATGGCTGAAACTTATTATATATATATCTAATTCAACAATTTTTCTTGCACATAGTTTTCTGAACCTATATTTCAACCGAACCTAATTTTCTTGCTAAGAGAAGGGATCATAACGATTTTTGTAACATTTTCTTATTCTCGGTGGTTCTTCGTTGCCAATTTCATCAAAAATATCAAAATATTGAAAAAAATCCATGGTTTTCAAACACAATACGACACTTGAGCAACTAGTTATTTAAGGTTATACATCCGCTACACAAGCTCCGAGGGCTTAATAACGGTAGTTCAAATTCTCATTGTTTAAAGACATCTGTTACACCAGATGTATACAACTGAAACGTCAAATATTGTTTATTGGTAACTGGTAAAGGGTATTAAAAACTGTCTAAATTTGGTTTTTGAAAGACAGATTTTAACTTAGTAAAATTATGTACTGTCATTTTACGTTTTTACGGGAATGATTACAACATTATCAACTAACCCAATTTTCCTCTACAGCATTCCACTTATGTCGCGAGATCCTCCGCTTGACGAAACTGATCGTGGACTCCCACGTGCAGTACCGTCTGAACAACGTGGACTCGTTCCAACTGGCCGACGGCTTACAGTACATCTTCGCGCACGTGGGACAGCTGACCGGCATGTACCGCTACAAGTACAAGCTCATGAGACAGATCAGGATGTGCAAGGACCTCAAGCATCTGATTTACTATAGGTTTAATACGGTGAGTTTATAGTTATTTTTCCCCCTATTTTGCTTGGTAAGCGATGAAGAATCACAGGTATTGGCAATCAGATTTTGGCAAGAAGTTCCACTCTTTAGAAGTGCTCATGATGTTGATTCGTGATAATGTAAAAGTCGCACATTTTACTTTATTATTTAAGTTTCTGGCTTTTCATGATTCGAATACCTACGTCTTAATTCTACATGTTGTTGTGTGTTGGTTCTCTATTGCATTCGTTGTGACCGGATATTTAAAACAAAATTCGGTCCTGCGAGTCATATTAAGGCACACACTAGGAAATAATAATTTCAAAGGGTCGTTATCGGAATCGATAAGGAGGATTATATTACTACTACTATAATTTTAAATGTTCGCCCATTGCATCATTAAATTGGGAAGTGGAAGCAGATAATATTAAAACAGAAAATTTTGGTCCTAGGGTCCAGTATCCAAGGGACCTGGTTGCGGTTTCTGGGCGCCAGGATGGCGAGTATGGCTGTTCTTTATGCGCGGTATCACGCCACTGCTAGAACGCTGGCTTGGAAACTTGCTGTCCAGGCAGTTCGAAGGAAGACATTCTAAAGGTATGTAGTTTCAAAAGGTATGCTTGATATCATGGAACATAAAATATTTTAGTGTTTTTAGATTGAAAGCTATTGTAAACACCTTCTGGACAAAAGAGCCAATTGTTGACTGATGAATCACGCTGTCGGCTTTAGCTGTAGAAATAAATGGTTAGCATGCTATCTATCGGTTATCAAAACCTTGATAATAACCAGAAAAAGAGCATGATATAAACATAAAGTAATAATTAGATGTAGTTATTGGCAGCCCTTAACTCCCAAAAAACAATAATTTTACAATTTTTCCTCCTAGGTGTTGCAAAGACGGTAACGAAGCAGCGCGTCGAATCTCACTTCGACCTAGAGTTGCGCGCGTCTGTCATGCACGATATCGTGGACATGATGCCCGAAGGTATCAAGCAGAACAAGGCCAGGACTATCCTGCAGCATTTGTCTGAAGCGTGGAGGTGCTGGAAAGCTAATATTCCTTGGAAGGTAGGAAATAAATATTTGTTTTGTTTGTATCAGTAATGTGTATAGAATGATTATTTCATTGTAACAATGTTAAAACTACAACACTCAACTGTTCTTAAAAATCTGTTATAATTATTTGACAAATCTGCCAAGTCCTTTTTTTTTTGTTTTTAATTATTCCCTGCACCAAACGTGAATTATTACAGCAATTATAATCACGTTTTGAGAAGTCGAGGACTAAGAATACCATAGTTATATGCTCAATACAGTTGAGTTTCAATGTTTCGTAATACTTTCCTAGGTGCCCGGTCTCCCAACACCCATAGAGAACATGATTCTCCGGTACGTCAAGATGAAGGCTGATTGGTGGACGAACACGGCGCACTACAATCGCGAGCGTATCCGCCGCGGCGCCACCGTCGACAAGACTGTCTGTAAGAAGAACCTTGGGCGACTGACTCGGTTATACCTCAAGGCTGAACAGGAGAGACAACATAATTATTTGAAGGTAAGCATAGCTAAATAGTGAAAAAAAAATATTGATAGTGTGAACTGTGTACATAATTTCAAGCATGTACTGGGACATTTAGCAGCAATAACTTTATTATGCTGTCGAAATTAAAAACAACAGTAGTCATTACAAAACATTTCTAATCTTTGGGTTCATTTAAAAACAGGCGAGACAATTTACACTGATGTTTATTTAGAACTTTTTTTTCTTCGAATTATTCCCCTAATGTGCTAGAATCGTTCTAAAGTACCACTTCCTTACAGGACGGTCCTTACATCTCACCCGAAGAAGCCGTCGCCATCTACACGACAACAGTCCACTGGCTGGAGTCCCGGCGGTTCGCTCCCATTCCCTTCCCGCCTCTCTCCTACAAACACGACACCAAGCTTCTTATCTTAGCGTTGGAGCGGCTCAAGGAGGCCTACAGTGTCAAATCCAGGCTGAATCAGAGTCAGAGAGAAGAGCTGGGACTTATAGAACAGGCGTATGATAATCCTCACGAAGCTTTGTCGAGAATCAAGCGTCATTTACTCACGCAGAGGACGTTTAGAGAGGTATGTGTTTTACATAGACTTATGAAATAGATTTGCGTTTTACTTGTAATATTTTGATAGGTTAGAAATCTGAAAACGTAGCTCTAAATATAAAATTGAAAGTTTGTTTAGGTAATTCAAAGCAGGAATGTCTTACTCATCATTTCAGTTGCTATTACACCACATAGACACAAACTTATTCCAAAATTAACTGTTAATTGATTAGGAATAGCTACAAATCATACCATTTCGAAGACATGTGACATCTACCAATCCGAACTAGGCTCGCGTGGTAGATTACAGCTCTAGTGGTAAGATTACAGGCTGATTATGCTTTACATTTCAGTGATACCATGTGTTTCTGTACAAAAATCATGTGAATACTTCTTGTGTCTTTCTTTAATCGTGTTTTTTTATGGATCATGTGGTCTGCAATAAAGATTTTTATTTATTTATACATATAAATGAAAGCTAATAAAAGTTTTTCGCGTCTTGACTGTGTGACCGCGTTGTTCTTCTATACTTCACAACCGATTTTGATGCGGTTTTCGCCGTCATTAGTATTAACATTAATATTATACTAACATTTTTTGTCAAGTCGTAAAAATCATGCAAAGCAGCGGATCACTTGTACTTACTAAACATCATACTATTCCACCAGGTCGGCATAGAATTCATGGACCTCTACTCTCACCTGGTCCCAGTTTATGATGTGGAACCTCTAGAGAAGATCACAGACGCGTACCTAGACCAGTACTTATGGTATGAGGCTGATAAACGTAGGCTACTGCCTCCATGGGTTAAACCGGCGGATACTGAGCCTTCGCCACTGCTGGTCTACAAGTGGTGTCAAGGTACGTGAAGTGGCTTTGTATACTGTTTTATATTGTGCTGTTCTATGCGGTATTCATTATGTGATATGTTTTGAATCCAGCGGATTTTTTGGAAGTAATCTTGGTTATCTTGTTGAGCCTGTATTTTTAGGCTTATGATCCACTTGAATAAAAATATACTCGTTTCATGTCACCTAATACTATTACTCTATACTCCCCAACCTCGTCTTCCTTTTCGTCTCTTCTCTACCTCTCTCTCTCTCTCTCTCTCTACTCTCTTTACTTTTCGTGTTTTATTCTGTCTGCACAATTTGGCTACAATAGCTAAATCCGATGTAAAAAGAAGCCAGTCCCTAAGGCTAGGAGGTAACTAACAGTCTTGAGTGTGCCGGAAGTTCGGATTCGGGGCAATACAGCAATACTGCTGTGGTAACAATTTCGATACATGTACGCATAACTGTAACTGTGCTTGAAAATACTGAAGAGTGTACAGTAAATAATTGAAGAAAGAAAATAGATGTTGTATGCGACCGCCCGGGGTGTGCGTTGTGGCAAAGGAGATCTGGCCCATCGATCATCCCCTTGTTACAAACCTCACCTCGGTCGGTCGCACTATCACCAGATCGAGTGGAGAAGATATACAGAAGAAGGAAGAAGATTGTCTATTGTGTGTTTGTAAATCTCTGCTCTTGCAATCAGACGATACTGTCAGGTGAAACAAAAATGTAACTCGATTTGACCTTCATGTCAAAGCAAGGCAATAAAAAGTAAGTAAGTAGTAAATCATAAAACCCTTGCGTACAGGGATATACAAGTGTTGCGGATATTCGCATCCGCTATGCGGAGCTTCCGCATTTATTTAGACCTCGGCATCCGCATTAATCAATGCGGAGCTCATGCGGATGCAGATGTGGGTCGAAAAGGGTGAATATAAGTAAAATCATAATTAACAAAATGGAAATTATAATCATTTAAATCATCAATATAGCTCTAAATCGTCACATTTTCACAAAGATCCCTTAAAAAACACTAGAGATTCGCGGATGCGGATTATACACGAAGATTATTCCTGTATGCACTATGCAAGTACACCCAAGGACGTTTGGTGCAAAACTGTATAAAGACAAAATTCTGTTCCATAACATTCCATATTTCTCACATCATATACCACTTTTAGGTATAAACAACCTACAAGACGTGTGGGAGGTCGGCGAGGGCGAGTGCAACGTCCTCCTAGAGTCGCGCTTCGAGAAGCTATACGAAAAGATAGATCTGACCCTCCTGAACAGGCTGCTGCGTCTTATTGTCGACCACAACATCGCTGACTACATGACTGCTAAGAACAACGTTATCATTAATTATAAGGTAATGTTCTAATCTAGATATCTTATATTCGTTTTATTTTAGGTTTAAAATAAAGATTAAATGCAGTCAGTCCAATGCATTGAAAGCAATGTACATATTTCTTTGTGTGTGTGCAGCTGCTAACGGCGCGATAAATGTATAGCTTGTCCACTCTGAAATGACGCGCCCCTCTACTGCGCACTATTTACGCAAGGTAGTGGGGCGCGTCATTTCAGAGTGGACAAGCTATACTGAATAACTGAGCTGCTCAATGTCAAAGTTGTTTCATTGTTAAGTGTGTTATGTTATGGCGAAAAAACGCTTTTACACAAAAGACTGCTCATTTCAACCGTTTAATACTTAAGTTCTCCTGAAGTACTAGTAAAAAACTTAATTCTATTACATTCTCATCTTAACATTTTCCTACAGGACATGAACCACACAAATTCTTACGGAATCATCCGCGGTCTTCAATTCGCCTCGTTCATAGTCCAGTATTATGGGCTAGTACTCGACTTGCTAGTACTCGGGTTACAACGAGCCAGCGAGATGGCGGGGCCACCACAACTGCCGAACGACTTCCTGTCCTATCAGGATCGATCGACTGAAACTGCGCACCCGATTAGACTGTACTGCAGATATGTCGACAGGATTCATATTTTCTTCAGGTTGGTATAGCGAAAACGCTGACAAAACTTAAGTTAGATTGGCAGTGCAGCTACTTGAAATGAACCTTATTTGAAGACAACAAGATCATAATTACAAGTTATTGCAATTCACAATATTTAAGTAATCCAACAGATCAGATCAGAGGACAGAAAGTATTTTTCTGAATTACATATCACTATTTCTTTGTAAGCAATAATATGACTTGTTATCTTTTCTAACACTATCCATTGATGTCGTCAAAAATGCCAATCCTAGCTAAGGTTTAACCTAACATTCTATCGACCAGATTCACGGCAGAAGAGGCTCGCGACCTCATCCAGCGTTACCTCACAGAGCATCCGGATCCCAACAACGAGAACATAGTAGGATACAACAATAAGAAATGCTGGCCACGAGACGCGCGCATGCGACTCATGAAACATGACGTCAATCTGTGAGTATTCAGAAAAATATATGTGTAGCAAAGATTGTTTCATTGAAAGGAGATCATTTTCGATACTGATGGTAAATATTGAATTGTGGGATGATTTAATCCAGAAATAAAGCATTAAGGTTAAACTTTATAACAAATTATGGTAATAGTTAATAAATAAGCTTGAGTCTTTACGTTCATATAGTTACGAACATAAAGTTCACAGTGCAGTAAATACGTTCATTAAGGTCATACAATAGTGCTGTGAATTTAGAATCATGGATTGAAATGCCGAATACTGATACCTATCAATCACAATTACTACACAAATATTCGAAAATATTACAACCAAAGAATGTTTACTGCATTTACACAAATACCCCTTGTGAAAGAGGGGCGTGTTATTATTTTATATTGTGTTCAACTATTTTATCCTAATCTCTCCTTTATCAGTGGTCGCGCCGTATTCTGGGACATAAAGAACCGGCTGCCTCGCTCCGTCACCACCATCCAATGGGAGAACAGCTTCGTGTCCGTCTACTCGAAGGACAACCCCAACCTGCTATTCAACATGGCTGGCTTCGAGTGCAGGATACTGCCTAAGGTAGGAATAGTTTTATACACGATGGAAGTTTGTATAACAGGTTGGTTAACCGCAGACAAGGGTTACTCGAAAAGCGTCATTCAACTACGTTCATTCGAAAGCATTTGCCTACATTCGTGAAAACATTCATCGGAAGAATGTGTTTTAGAGTATACAACGGTTCCCTTGTACTGAAAACATGCTGTTCCGCACCTTAGGTACGTGCGCGGCGAGACGGGAGGGCAGTGCAGGCCACTCATTCGTCAACGCTCACGGCGCGCGGCGTCACGCCCACCCCGCAATCCTAAGGCGCGGAACAGCGGTCCCGGTCAAACTATACCTGTTATAGTATTCATCATTTTGCATTTATCTACTTGTTTTTCTAATAAACATGATTTCAGGAATTTATATTGCTCTTTCTGGTGGTCACGTGTGAGGATAAATACACGACTGAAGACTCAATCAAACAGACCTAATTTTGTCCTGTCTCTAATAAATCTAGCCTTTTCCACTTAGTGTCGCAGTCAACATGAAGAGCTATGCCACCGCGACGGAGTATGGAACTTACAGAATGAAGTGACAAAAGAACGAACTGCGCAGTGCTACCTGCGCGTCGACGATGAGTCTCTCGCAAGATTCCACAACAGAGTGCGACAAATTCTCATGGCATCGGGATCTACGACCTTCACTAAGATTGTTAACAAATGGAATACGGCGCTTATTGGTGAGTTATGATTATTATTTAATACTAAGCTGAAGGTGTCTGTAAGCTGCTAAATGTTGCCGACAAGTGAATGATGAGTCCTTGGTCCTTGGCACAAATTAAAATAAGCAGCATTTGCTTGCCTATCTAGCTAAATATAATTATTGGGCACTATTTGAGGAACAAATGCAGCATTTCTTTTTTTATGGAATTACTTCAGCTCGTTCCATAAAAAAAAACCGCATTTAGTTAGACTGTAAGCATACATCGTAGTTGATGATTACTGGTTACGACCATTCTTTTTAGTAGAGGCCCTTCACCCCGCCTATCGATCAACAACCAGATGATCGTTTCTAGTTTCATCAACAGATTTCAACAACTAAATCCTCTGCGTTATTCTCATAGGTCTAATGACGTACTTCCGCGAGGCTGTCGTCAACACACAAGAACTGCTCGACCTACTCGTAAAGTGCGAGAACAAGATCCAGACTCGTATCAAGATCGGTCTCAACTCTAAAATGCCTTCCCGTTTCCCGCCCGTCGTGTTCTACACGCCTAAGGAGTTGGGCGGACTTGGTATGCTGTCTATGGGACACGTGCTGATTCCACAGGTGAGATATAATTGAAGACATCGTAACCCTAACTTAATATTATAATTAATGTGAAAGTGAGATTGTTTGTTTGTGCCGCTGTCACGCAAAAACGGCTTAACGGATTTGGATGAAATTTGGCACATGGGTAGATCATGACCTAGAGAATAGGCTACTTTGCATCCTGGATCGCAGACGAAATCGCGGGCAACAGCTACTTTTGTTATAAATAACAGTTTCAATCTAAAATGCTTGAAAAGTCGAACTATCGCATTTCTAGAAGATGTTCCTTTGACGAGATAATCACAATAGGTATAGCCAGTTGCAGTTAATGAGTGCAACAGCATATAAGGGTTTGATGATGGTAGCTTAAAATCTTTTCCTTACTAAAGCTGTATGGTAGATGTTCATAAAGCTCACCATTTCATAATTGAAAAATACTTTCATTGAGAGACCACAAGTAAATAACTGAATTTAAAAATAACTGACATATTTTAATCGACATTTTTCCCAACAGTCCGACCTCCGCTGGTCAAAACAAACAGATGTGGGCATCACTCACTTCCGCTCAGGCATGTCGCACGACGAAGACCAGCTGATTCCCAACTTGTACCGCTACATACAGCCGTGGGAGGCCGAGTTCGTGGACTCGCAGCGAGTGTGGGCCGAGTACGCGCTGAAGAGACAGGAGGCTAATGCTCAGAACAGGTATGATATTAATAAATTGTGTAAATTAAAAGGCGATACGACAGTTTAAAACTGTTGAAGGAACTATTATATGTTCTAGCAAAGCTTTTCTGTTTTTGCGATACCGTGTTGAAATGTTTTTACTTGTAAGTTGCCGATTTTACACTGTGTGCAGACAAGAAAGTTTGATGTAAATGTATTTTATCCTAGAAGTTGCGAGTTACTATGAACTATTTTTAGCGACTGTCTTTATTTACACTCAACCAACGCTTACATTTATTTTACACAATCCAAGATAATGAAATTGTATTGAAATAACTTTCCAATATTGAAATGATGAACCGCGTAGGGGTCCTGAAACCAGAGAGTCTCTGTGCTCTGGAGTGTCGCGAGCGTGTGGCGCTTGCTGATCGTACTGACGTCTCACGTCGCGGCACTGATACAACGCTATCTGATCATTACGAACATCAGTTACTCTCAAATAATTACCATACAACAGATATTAATTTAGTATTACTTTCACAGGCGTTTGACGTTGGAAGATCTAGAAGATTCGTGGGATAGAGGCATCCCGCGTATCAATACGTTGTTCCAGAAGGATAGGCATACGCTAGCCTATGATAAGGGATGGCGTATTCGTACTGAGTTCAAACAGTATCAGGTAATTGAAATTCTAGGAGCAGTATTATAAAGTGTAAAAGCGGAGTTTTTGACGTTACAGTTATGTTGCGAAAATATGATTGTGCTGTTCATCCTGTATAGCTCCATAGAGGGCTCTCTCGTCATGAAACAAAATGGCTCTGACACTTTATAATACGGCCTCTGGAGTGTAAAAATTATCCTAATGAATCTTGAATTGTCTTTTAATAAACTTATGTGTGATTTCCTCAGGTCCTGAAACAGAATCCATTCTGGTGGACGCATCAGCGCCACGACGGCAAGCTGTGGAACCTCAACAACTACCGCACAGACATGATACAAGCTCTTGGAGGTGTGGAGGGCATCCTTGAGCACACGCTGTTCAAGGGAACCTACTTCCCGACTTGGGAGGGTCTGTTCTGGTGAGTCAACATCTAATCATAAAGTCTCTATTAACCAAGGCTTTGCAAGCTGTGATAAGCTGCTAGCTGATAAGAGACTGATGTGAAAGTGAGACTTATATTAGCTTCTACCTGCGGCTTCGCTCGTGTCGTCTATTCCACAGGAAGCGTGCATTTATTTTAGGATTTAAACCCACTGTATGTCATTCTCCGGCCCAGAAAATAGAAAATAATGACAGACTCAATTCCAATTCTATGGAATCTCATTTTAACAAGAATTGCCTGTCAAGGGATTCTTGATGCATTTTTAATTGAATGCGATCTTGTATGTTTGTTTATCTAACTTTTGTTGTACTATTTGTGCAGGGAGAAGGCGTCAGGTTTCGAAGAATCGATGAAGTACAAGAAGCTGACTAACGCTCAGCGATCCGGTTTGAACCAGATCCCCAACCGTCGGTTCACGCTCTGGTGGTCGCCTACCATCAACAGAGCTAACGTGTACGTCGGTTTCCAGGTAAGACGGAATACATGATAGCAACACTACTCTCTAGGGAAAATAATAGTAGAAGGAGCTCATACAAAAAATAACTGCAATGCATATTATTTCTGCCAAGAAGCGGTACTGTGTTTGTATTTGAAGAGTATGTATGGATGCTAGTGTAATTAGAGGCATATGAAACATTTTAGCTTACATGCTAGCCCCTCTCTGGTGGCAATGCACCTGTGTTGTATTTGGTATTGATTAAAACCTGCTTGGTAGCAAACCTTAAGGAATAACTTCCAGTAATAGATGCAGCCGCAAATGTTACGATCTCTTCCGTATTATTACATTCATAATTTATTTTGTTTGAGATGAAGATGAGAAGTTGAGTCACATAGCTTGTATAAACCTAACTATTTTTCCACAGGTACAACTGGACCTGACGGGCATATTCATGCACGGCAAGATCCCCACACTCAAGATCTCACTCATCCAGATCTTCAGGGCTCACTTGTGGCAGAAGGTCCATGAATCCATTGTCATGGACTTGTGTCAGGTAAATATTTGTGTAATCTTGAGTTTTCTTGGGAGGCCATAAAAGACTTTTCTAACTGACTCTTTGGTCTAAAATTATGGTCAGTTATGGTTTGGCCAAAAAGATATATTTCGAATTTTTGCATGACAGTTCGGGTTTTATTGTATTAAAGCTCATTGTACTGGTGATGTTTAGGCTTGGGGGTAGAAAATGTAAACACATGTATGCCATAATCGCCTGAGAGCCTGACGATTATCATCTATACACTTTCTCGTCACAAAGCTACTGAGAAGCTTCGTGTAATTGAACCTTTATAAAATTTCTAAATTCTATTTAAAAAACATCCCCAATACAATGCTTATTTTCTTTTACCCAGGTATTCGATCAAGAGCTAGACGCGCTTGAGATCGAGACGGTCCAGAAAGAAACCATTCACCCGCGTAAATCTTACAAGATGAACTCGTCATGCGCCGACATTCTGCTGTTCTCGGCCTACAAGTGGAACGTGTCCCGGCCGTCGCTGCTCGCTGATACCAAGTAAGACGATATTGTGTGATGTTTTATTGTTTTAAAATGTATTACTATAAAAATCTTGCTAGAGATGTTGCATAATATTTCCTGGCATATAATTGCTACCTAATTACCAGGTTAATAATGGATGATTAAAGTCTCAAAGCTATAAAAAAGAAATCTTAACATAAATTAACTAGAGCATTTTAGGCACTTGTCGAGTAAATGTAAAAGTGCCTTGACAAAACAGCTACAAAAGTGTGTGATTCTAACAAAGGTTTCAATCAAATCTAACTGTTTAGCTAGCGTGCTCTTATTGCTCTGCACGAAGTATTAAGGCTACGTATTTGTAGATGAGATGCTTCCCTATTTCCATCGCTCACAGACTTTCCTACCCATAGAGATACAATGGACAACACAACAACACAGAAGTACTGGCTGGACATTCAGTTACGTTGGGGCGACTACGATTCCCACGACGTGGAGCGATATGCGCGAGCCAAATTCCTCGACTATACTACCGACAACATGTCCATCTACCCCTCGCCTACGGGACTGCTCATCGCTATCGATCTGGCTTACAACTTGCACAGGTAAGGATTTTACATAAAATAAGTTTAAAGAAACCAAGTTCCTGCAGGCAATAAAATTAAAAGTCAAAGAAGATATTAAAAAATACTTCACCATCATCAACTCTGTTGACAAATATTAGCGGCCATCATTATGAGATCAAAATAGACTATGTCCTGTTAGTCATGGTGACAATTGTGAGAACGACAATACCAGCCTGAACTGTTACAAAAAAAGAAAAATACATATCATGTAGCTTAGGGATCAAAACAAATAAAAATCACAAGATTGAACTTTAAATCTTTATTGGAGACACAACTTCTACTTCAACATTTTAACAATAATTTTCTTCACAGTGCATACGGCAACTGGTTCCCTGGCTGCAAGCCGCTCATCCAGCAAGCGATGGCGAAGATAATGAAGGCGAACCCCGCGCTGTACGTACTGCGTGAGCGCATCCGCAAAGCGCTACAACTGTACTCTTCCGAGCCTACCGAGCCCTACCTGTCCAGTCAGAACTACGGAGAACTCTTCTCCAATCAGATCATTTGGTAAGTACAATTAATATTGTAGAAATTAGACCAAAAAAATTACATACGCGTCGGCTAGAGCACCTTCTCCTATTTTACGTTGGTTAAAAAGTTGAATGTCATAAGGAATACAAATGGGGTACTTTCTTACTGTTGTTCACATTTTAGTCTTCTTGGATCACACTTTTTGGGGATGCTGGTTCCACAAACAATAGTGATACAATGGTTTGTTTGAGATTTACCAATCATGAAGCACTCAGGTCTTGAATCCATCTTCTTTCTTCTATTTGTGCCAACATGAATCTGATCATAATGCAGGCTACACACGTTACGATATACTTGCGCAAAATTGGACTTTTACAAGTATACATTAACGTGTGTTTGATGAATTAGCACAAGCTATTTGGTGACATACAGACTTCTGCCAAGTCTAAAACTTGCGCAAGTATATCGTTACGTGTGTGGCCCGCATAATGGTGTAGATTGACTGGTTGCTGTCGTAAGACATACAAAGTAGCTAAACATTCACTTGAATACATTGTATGAATATGACACCAACTCTAATTGTTCTCATTTACTCAGGTTTGTAGACGACACTAACGTGTACCGTGTGACGATCCACAAGACGTTTGAGGGCAACTTGACAACCAAGCCTATCAACGGCGCCATCTTTATCTTCAACCCGCGCACAGGACAGCTCTTCCTCAAGATCATTCACACCAGCGTGTGGGCCGGACAGAAGCGTCTTGGACAGGTAACATCACTACATTCAAAAATATGTTTTGCTATACCGTAACTATTTCTGCAACAAAGACGGATCGAATAATATTATTGCACACGGAAGTAAAGAAAGGACGAACCAGCATATCTGTGTTCTGGTTTGAAGAGTATAACATCAGGAGTCAGGTGTCGGAACCGCCGACCTATTTTGTGCAGACCTTAAGTAAACATTAAATTTTTTAACTAAAACGTAATCATTTCTTAGTTGATATTTTTAATCTTTGTTCCTGGTATGATTTTTAAAAACGGACCCCTAATAAAACTAATTGGTGATCACTGGTATAGATGTTGGTGTAAATACAGACACATTTAAGTCGTTCATTGTCTTTGGGAAGGCAAAAGATGTCCAATGTCTGTTATTGAAGATGTCTATAAGCGGTGCTAATTACATACCATCAGGTGGTTTTCTGCTTGATTGCCACTGGAACCATAAAAAAAACAGTTAAGCATGCCCAAACCTTTATAAGGTTGACCTGCCTTTGTGAATCCTGTACTCATGAAGTCATGTATTTCGTTTTGTTCAGCTTGCTAAATGGAAGACTGCTGAAGAAGTAGCAGCGTTGATTCGTTCTCTACCGGTGGAGGAGCAGCCTAAACAGATCATCGTCACCAGAAAGGGAATGTTGGATCCTCTTGAGGTAAGGGAAAACAAATTTTACCTAACTTCGTAACATAACGTAATGTTTCTTTTCTCATAAATTCGAAGGTAATGAAAAAATTGTGTCTGACGGCATTGCTTTGCAGCAGTTGGAACATTATATCGCCCATTACTATAGCTTACTTACGTAAATTGTCACTTGTATCTATATTGTAAAACTTCTCTGAATTAATAGGTCTTCTAAAGTCGTAAATTAAACAAAGCTATAAAACATGTAATTTTTCGTGAATAGGTGCACTTGTTGGACTTCCCTAACATCGTGATCAAGGGTTCCGAGCTACAGCTACCGTTCCAGGCGTGTCTCAAGGTGGAGAAGTTCGGAGACCTGATCCTAAAGGCCACTGAGCCTCAGATGGTGCTGTTCAACTTGTACGATGACTGGCTCAAGACCATCTCGTCCTATACCGTAAGTTAAAATGATATTACAAACTTTAATTCCTATTTGTATATTATCAAGCCGTAATATTAAAGATGGACCTTAGAGTTTTAGAAAAAAAGTTCGTTTTTGTAGGGCGTCGTCTCTGTCACTCATACCTATGCGAGGATATCTCATATTTTGACGCCCCCCCCCGCGCCGGTACTGTAGATGTCGAATAAATAATAACCACGTCGTTTTTGTGACTAAAATTTAATTTATTTTGAACAAAAAAACGGTTACATATTACAGTATTACACTATAATCAACAACGTATGCTATGTGTGCTTATAATTAAATTGGTAGTATAAAATACATAATATGTTAATGATAAAACTAAACAGACATGCAATAAATACAAGAAATTATAAAAATATCGTCTAAGAGTTGTTAAATATGCACACTTTTCTCAAAATATACAAATAGAATATTGATCTATGGCCTATATCAGTCAATATGAAATGATGAACCGCGTAGGGGTCCTGAAACCAGAGAATCTCTGTGCTCTGGAGTGTCGCGAGCGTGTGGCGCTTGCTGATCGTACTGACGTCACACGTCGCGGCACTGATATAACGCTAGCTGATCATGTTGACAACGAAACAACTCGCTCTACTCCGTAACTCAAAATTCTCACAGAAAAATACATAATGTACCATTTGGTTTATAGGCATTCAGTCGTCTGATCCTGATTCTTCGCGCTCTCCACGTGAACACTGAGCGCACTAAAGTCTTGCTGAAGCCTGACAAGACCACGCTGACGGAGCCGCATCACATCTGGCCCACATTGTCTGATGACGACTGGATCAAGGTTGAGGTGCAGCTCAAAGACCTTATTCTTGCTGATTATGGCAAGAAGAACAAGTAAGTGAAAACGAGCCTTTCGTCCTAGCCGGGTAGTACGTTGTTTTACGACACATTTATAAATTAAAGGATGGGTAATATGTGATGTAACATGCTTCTCGACTAGGAAAGCTAAGTTATCGAGTTTCTGAAAAACAATTGAATTATTGTTTAATCTCTTTGGAGATTTTGAATGCTTGTTCTTATTTTGACCAATGAATCAAATAGTTAACGAAGAATACATTAACAGATTTGCGTATCAGAAACCAGATCAGCCTTTCAGAAACCTTGCATATTCCCACGTCCAATTCATGTACTTACAAATAGCAATTACAATACCATTATCTTTGCAGCGTAAACGTGGCCTCACTCACACAGTCAGAAATCCGTGACATAATCCTGGGTATGGAGATATCAGCACCTTCAGCTCAGCGGCAACAAATCGCCGAAATTGAGAAGCAGAGCAAGGAACAGAGCCAGCTTACTGCCACCACTACTAGGACTGTTAACAAGCATGGAGACGAAATCATTACTTCTACCACCAGCAACTATGAGTCGCAGACCTTCAGGTAAGAATATGGTTCTATGATGAAAATGATGATATTTTAGGAAAGCAAAATGACAGAATTTGTAACTTTTATTTTATGTTTTGGCTCTTGCGAATGCATGGGTCCCAAGTATCTGAAATCCAGTTACTTGCACCATGTAAAATCTTTGGCCAATTTATTGTGTTAAATTCCCATCCATCATCATAACAAGAGGGTTCTTGTTATGATCTTTAGCCGTCAATATGATATGATGAATCGCGTAGGGGTCCTGAAACCAGAGAGTCCCTGTGCTCTGGAGTGTCGCGAGCGTGTGGCGCTTGCTGATCGCACTGACGTCACACGGCGCGGCACGGATATAACGCTAGCTGATCATATTGACAACATTCCAACCAAGCCAGGCTGCTATAATATATACAGCGACAAGTTTTGTTCTCATATTGTTTCACGCCAAAGCGAGATATGACTATGCGTATGCGTGTTTAATACAGGGCTCGGCTAACGGCATATTTTTCGAAACGGTTTCATCTTAAAAAAGGAACGATTTGTTTCGGTTACGTTCAAATGGAACGTTTTTGAAGAAGAACAAAATTGAAATCGTTCTCGGTTAATAGAAATGTTTTTAATAATTTTTTGGGTTGATCGATAGGAAACTCGCCCATAAGCAAAACATAACCCTAATCAATACGTAAGCGGCAAGCGCATTAGAATCAATGATGTAATGAAATGAAGATAAGGTACAATTTAACTACACAAGTTCATGCTTGACGGCGCACGCATCGTGCGCAGCTACGTCCTGCGGAATAAACCGGCTACCTAATTACGTAACACATTTTCGATTTTCAATTGAGTCAAATTGGTTTCGTTTGACTAGAATTGCTTTCAAAAGTTGTAAATTGAAAACAATTCTAGTCAATCGAAACCAAATTTGACTCAATTGCAAATCGAAAATGTGTTGCGTAATTAGATAGCGGTTTTTGAAAACGTTCTGTTTTCGTTCCGAAAAAATATTGTACAAAGAAGAACGAGAAGTTTTAAAAACGTTATTTAAATAACGTTTCCGAGTTTTTGGTGCGAGATGATGCGACGAGGGGGGGTTGGTCACGTTACGTATGTAAGTGGAGCTGGTTCTGGCTGAAGTGATCAAATAGTTTTAATTTTCTTTTAATTTTTGTGTTGTATATTATTAATATTAAATAACTTTTCAGCTCGAAGACGGAATGGCGTGTGCGTGCGATATCCGCCACCAACCTACATCTTCGCACGAACCACATTTACGTGAGCTCGGACGACATCAAGGAGAGTGGCTACACTTACATTTTGCCAAAGAACTTGCTCAAGAAATTCGTTACCATCTCCGATTTGAGAGCACAGGTTGGTAAAAAGTTTCAGTTATCAATCTATGACTCTGCTCTGTGTAATAGCGTTGTCATTACCATGTTATCCCGAAAATCCTGCTATCTGGATTTTCGCGCAAGATATTTCGATCCCGAGTTTAAGCTGGGAGCAAAAAGTGGCACAGTGACTGCTTTATTGGTTAAGATATGCTGGGATTCCTAAAAAGCGGTGCCGTAATTTTATGCTCCAACTGAATGACTGTGGATTTGCCCCCCGGCCCAACCCACAGACTGTACTACCGAAATTTTCATGTCAACTGATATTTTGACCCGATTGGTTCGTCCGCAGATCGCGTGCTACCTGTACGGCACGTCGCCGGCCGACAACCCCATGGTGCGCGAGGTGCAGTGCGCCGTGCTGGCGCCGCAGTGGGGCACGCACCAGCACGTGCACCTGCCGCGCCTGCTGCCGCGCCATCCCGCGCTGCAGCACCTGCAGCCGCTCGGCTGGATGCACACGCAGCCCAACGAGCTGCCGCAGCTGTCGCCGCAGGTACGCGACGGACATTGCGAGATTCATAATCTGCTGTATTTCAGATGTGTATTCATAGCTTGCAGTGAAAATCTCGTGATTATAAATAACCATTATTTTACAGGGGAAGATAAAATCTGTCTGAAAATAGCCGTCAAAAAAAGAAAAGCAATTAACTTTTCTTTACGAAATTTTCACTGCACGGCAACAATATGCGTATTCCTATGTAAAATCACAATACCCACAAATACAACTTATGTTAAAATTTATTCATTCACAGGACATTACAACTCACGCAAAAGTAATGGCAGAGAACCCGACTTGGGACGGCGAAAAAACGATCATAATCACGTGTTCGTTCACGCCCGGCTCCTGCTCCCTCACGGCGTACAAGCTGACCCCGAGCGGGTACGAGTGGGGAGCGCGCAACACTGACCGAGGGAACAACCCCAAGGGATACCTGCCCAGCCACTACGAAAGGGTTCAGATGCTGCTGTCCGACAGGTTCCTCGGTTACTTCATGGTTCCCTCACAAGGAAGCTGGAATTACAATTTCATGGGTTTGTATTTTTTTAAATGAAGTTTTTAATTATCGCTGATGTCAGTAATAGTACAACCTAGAATGCTTTTTGACTTAAACCCTATTCCAAACTAACTGCAACAACAATCTTCCTCCAGGTGTCCGCCACGACCCGAACATGAAGTACGGCGTACAGCTCGGCAACCCGCGCGAGTTCTACCACGAGGTGCACCGCCCCGCGCACTTCATGAACTTCGCCGCCATGGAGGACGCGGCCGCGCCCACGCTCGCAGCCGACCGCGAGGACCACTTCGCGTAGTGTGGCAACAGTGTTTTAGTTCTAAGGGATAGTGTAAATAAGCGAAAATAAAAGATTTAATAAATTTGCTATCCTACTTTTATTTCCTACATTATCTACTCTACCTAACCCTTTTACAAAGCGAGTAGAGCTAGCAGACAGACAGGTGCGTTTTAGCAGCTTGTCCAGATGACGGATTAGTCGCCGCGTAAATTCTTAGGGCCGAGTCACACCGGAATGGTTGCGACGCGGCGAGCACTTTCAGTGTGAAATAATTTTAAACTTTGTCTCAGTACTTGCGTGGTCCCCCAGTATAGTTCCCCTTGAGTTACCAAGAGCACTACATACTTGAAAGACCCGTATCGCTTGAAAATGATATTTGAAAAGGTCGCGAGGCCGCCCGCGGTGACGCGAGCGGCCGCGCGCTCCTCACCCCCGCCACAACACAGCGCACCATTCAAACTAGTCTAGAGGAGACTCAGACTAGGCGCGTGGGGCCTGGAGGTCGCGCGAGGCCAGGGGCCGCGCGGCTGGCGTCGCCGCCGGCCACTGCCATTCCGATGTGACTCTGCCCTTACGCGCGAGTCAACTCGTGCGTTAGAATTTGCATTGCTAGGTACCTGATAGACCGTTTTATGCGCGAATGTTCTGGGACGATGTGGGTAGTCTGGAACTCTCGTAAGACAGTAGTTATATTCCTTTGTCTGGAAAATGAATTCGGACAAAGCGGCTGTGTTGTGAGTTTATTCCCGTTGTCCCCGTATGCCATATCCCCGTCACGGGGACAGCGGGACGTGATTTAATTTATTTCCCGTTGTCCCCATAACGTACATTTGGCTAACGAGGACAACGGGAAGTAAACCTTTTTTAAATCGAAACAGCTAGGTTAGGTTAGGTTAGAACTGTGACCACACAACGCACGAGCCGAGCGAGCGAAGCGAGCGGTGCCGCGGCAGCGGCCGGCGAGTGCCAGAAACATATTTTTGAATGTAAAACCAAACCACGGGGACAACGGGAAGTATTATTAAATATTTAATTGAAGTACCGCTGTCCCCGTAGGACGGGGACAACGGGAATAAACGGTGTTGTGGCTTGCGTACCGTCGCCGTCGATGGAAACTATGTATTACCAAGTACTCTGTGATGGAAACGACGGCGACGCAAGCAAAGTTGTGACAAATTTATTTTGGTTGGGGAATTGTTGGCTCCACTGACTATACTCCAACCTGACCAATTTAGGTAGCGTCGCTACTGTTGTAGGACGAACAGGAAAGTTTGTGTTTTAGGTCAAAAAGGCATCGACCGACAACCATAGACCGGTTGGTCTATGGTTGTTGTCCAAAGCTACCGCTTTGGACAGTGTTGCTAAGCCATGAATCTGTGGTTAATATTTCAATTGTTAAGCTGTAAACAAATTATCGGACGCGTCCGTAAGCCGCAGCAGAAAGTCGCGACCATCAGACGTCCGAACGCTCAAGGACGGCCCAAGGTCACGTCCACGACTTACGACCGATAGTTTGCACAGTGTAGTGCTAAATGTACTACCCAGATTCAAATAAGCCGCGACTGTCAGCCTCGAGTACGGACGCGTCCGATGATCCTATAATTTGCTCCCAGCTTTATAAGACTGCATTCCGAGTTACGCTGTAATCGATTTGAGCGTGCTAACGGCCGTACCGAATAAGCCTGAGCGCTATAACGATGTATTGTGAATCGTCATAGATGACGTCATAACATGCGCCATCTTGTGATAACGCCGACCATGCTTTTTACTAATATCACCGTGAGCGCTGTCGAAGATGCCAGTTGTGTTGTTTTGTTTTGAATCGCATCATAACTTTAGACAAACGTGGCATCTTCAAAATTGTGCTACTGGCTACCGTGGCCATCTAACCAACGAAGATGAAGAAATGTGTAGTTTAAACACAAAGAAATATGATAAGCAAGTTTTGACGCTGAGCGAGCACCGTGAGAGCGTTCACGGGCGTTCCGAATTGTTGACAGCCCTCAGCTGTCATACTATTGTGTTTATACTACACATTTCTTTTTCTTCGTTGGTTAGGTGGCCACGGTAGCCAGAAGCACAATTTCGAAGATGCCACGTTTGTCTAAAGATATGATGCGACTCAAAACGAAATAGCACAACTGACATCTTTGACAGCGCTCACGGTCATATTAGTAAAAGGCATGGTCGGCGGTATCGCAAGATGGCGCATATCATGATGTCATCTATGACGATTCACAATACATCGATATCGCGCTAAGGCTTATTCGGATCGGCCGTTCAAATCGCTCAAATCGATTACAGCCTAACTCGAATGCGGGGTCAGTGTCAATTTGTCAACTGTCATGTTCTATCAATTGTCAAACAATTACAAGTTGGTTCCTGTTGAGTTTTGTGCCGAGTGATTAATTTTCCCCTAATACTATTCTACAATCCGTACAAGCTAAATTACTGTCTGATTCAATTTACCTAGCGCATTTGAAAAATGGGAGACCACGACGATTTCGAAGACAACCAGTATCCCGACAACGACGAGTTTGTTCCGTACGTGACAGCCGGTAACCTCGGTAAAGTTGGCGCGAAAGTCACACTCTGGGGCAAAGTCACAAAAGTTACTGCTAACGAAGGTTTCTATGTAAAAACTGTGGATGACCAGGAAATTCTTATAAAATTGAAGCGGCCTTTGAATGAGCCTTTGGAAGGTTGGTACGAGATTTATGGCGTTTCACAAGGAAAGACAGTGTTGTGTGATGAATACGTTCCATTCAATGAAGAAATAACAAAGAATATTGATCTGGATGGGCACAAAGCGTTGGCGAGGTTGCTGGTGGCTATCGACGAACCTTGGAACTTGGGCGATGATTCTGCTAATACCATGGCTGGTGTAGTACCAATGGATCAAAACTACTGAGGTTATTAGAATAAGTTTATTTTTATGATAGATAACAATTTTTATTTTAAAAGTAAGATTATGTAAATTCAATATAAAGAGGCATTCCAATTTTATAACAAACACCGTTGAAGTTCCATGTTCATGATCTATCTCTTGAGTAGTTCAGTACCTAGTGTGCAAAAAAATGTAAGTGGAAACTTATTTTAAAACACACAAGTAATGTAGATCAAAGTACTAAATATTAAGCAGGTTAATCTTAAGAATATATTATAGGTACTTTCCGTTTATGTACTACACTGAAGATCATTTCACAATCTCTGTAAATGTTATAATCTTAAGTCGCCTTTCCTGGTAATCTGTTGCTAATGATGTCATAAATGGATCATGGTAGTTGAATAAACCAGCAGCACTGTATGATGGCATCTGTTACAGTTTACAAAATATGCAATTATGGCTTATTGATTACATAAAATATTGTTCCAGCATTACGTTATTATGTGACCCGTACAAAAATGTAGCATGGCATCAGATTCCTCACATTTAACTGTCAAAATTATAAGAAATTTATAAAAATGTGCAAACATCACAAGCCATCATACAGTGCCTGCATTGTATTCATGTAATACAACATTTTTTAAACTGGTCCCATAAATCCTCTTTTTTACATAGAGATCAATGTTACATTAAGAACCAAGTATTTATTGCACCGATTGAATTGGCATTTTGTACATTTTCTAATTTAGAACTGATAGCTTTACATAATAATATAAGTATTTTACATAATTATTCATGTCTTTATATTTCATAAATACCCTATGTTTGTTAAGTTGGAAGTCAATAATGACCATAATTAAACCAATACATCATAGGGACATCTGGTTTACAAATACAGAGGTGCCATTTGATTTTTGGTTACATATTAGTTCTTTATAAATATAATTGACACATTTCTTGGCTTATTTTAATTTATTAGTTGGCTTAATATAAGTGACTGAAAATATGCAAAAAGATTATCTAATTACATGCTTAAAAAACTACATTATAATGCTAAATGATTATTTTGATTAAATAAGATACTTGAATTGATATGGTTAATTAAAAAGATTGCACCTAAAATTAAGTGGGAAATAATAAAGCTTCCAAAAATCATATTAACTTCAAGCGATCTGTGGTTGACACTAATACCATCTAACCTGTGTTAAAATGAATTGGGTACCGAAAAAAATACCAAACTTCCCAAAAAAATACAAAGTTTCCGAAAACATGTTCTGCTGAAATAAACGTTTTCTTAAGCTCTATAGAAACCAGTTTAATTTCTACTATTGGATAAAGAATAACTTTTTTAACTCTACATTTTGAAAATAACTACCTACCGGTAGTTGCCTTCAGGTGCAGAGGTGAGAAAGTGGGTGAAATAGGTTAGGTTAGATCTGTGACAAACCGCGCGCGAGCCGAGCGAGCAAAGCGAGCGATGCCGCGGTAGCGGCCGGCGAGCGCTACTTTCAAGTTGCTCGTAATTTTTTTTCACCATTTTCAGACTAACTGTAGTTTTCGAAAAAACACAATTTAAGCTGGTGGAAAAATATTACGTCAGTAAATGCTGTACCTACTTATTGGTTTCTCGGAATTTTCAGTATTTCGTCGTTCGTTTCTTTATTTGCATTCGCATTATAAGTCGGAAAATTAGTATTTAAAGCAGTAAATTTCATATTTTGAGTATGCATATTTAAATTGTTTTTCGGAGCTTTTATTACTACCCAACCCAAATTAAATGATGCACCTTGCATCACACACCAAAACAACTTAGCAAGTGTGTGAATGTGTGATGTAATGCAACTCCAATGTCTTTTCTACTTTTTTACTCTCCAGTAAACAGATTCAAACCTATTGTTTGAAAATGCTAACGGAAAAATACCTACCAAAGTAAATCTTAGCTTAGTACCTAAACCTATCAACTACAGTGCGTTCATTATAACTTGACCCGTGATGCGATTGGTTGCACTGATTTTTGCAGTCTTGTGATTGGAAGTACTCAGCGCCGGCCCTAGGGTAGAGCGAGTGAAGCGGTCGCTCTAGGCGCCAGATGACAAGGGGCGCCAAAAAGGCAAATGATAAAGACAATTTCCAGCACAAAATCAAATTTTGATAGCGCCTTTTGAGAGGCGCGGGAGCATTTTAAACCGACTTTAAAAAGGAGGAGGTTCTCAATTCGACTGTATGTTTTTTATTTGTTTGTTTGTTACGCGATTACTCCTTTTTTTTGGTAGGTCATGCTTCAGAGGTGGTCTCATATAATTTGTATTAACTTTGCTTGGGTAGTTTTTGAATTAGCTTCAATAATACGTATTTTTTCCATTTAGTCTATGTGGATGTTGTTATAGGTACCTACTATGTTCCTGACACTGTTATTTACATAGGAGGTAGTGGTATTCGAATTTGTGTAGACCACAACTAAAAAGTGAAAACTAAAAACTTTTTATTAAGTATTTAGTGACTGATTGAAATTAACACCAAATACAAATTTAATTATAAAGCAGTAAAAGCTTTCATAATGTTAAAGAAACAGAAGTATACTAAGTAGAGCTACATATTAACTAAATTTAAATTCAATAAGTGTTGATATTTGCACTGCGGACGAAGGCATGGGCGGCAAGTGCAAAGCTCGGAGAAATACTTTTTATCAAATCCCATACAAGACCAAAATATGTTCAGTACTTAAGTAAAAGGCAGTTCGTCCCCCTACAGGCCCCCTACGCATGCTAAATAGATAAGTATAAACGTAGGGTGCAAAAAATTTCGAGCACGCTTCACTCGCTCTTCAATTTTATATTCTCTATTTTCTCAGATTTCTCTGCGACAAAGTAACTGTATGAATAGTCAAGAGAAAACTTCATCTATCCGGGGTAGGGTGCTAAAAATTTTCTCTTCGCTGGTTCTACCATCCTTTATAGTCGCCTAATGCTCTAGCTTTACGGTTGTCGACGAAAATATATCCTATTTTTGTATCAATAGTCAAAACAAAACCTAACCTTATATATTTCGGCGTTCATTCCTGGGGCCCCATATAGTTTTCCCGATCATTGGTCAAGTTATAATGAGCGCACTATAGTTTGGTAAACATGAACAAACCCAACAAAGGAGGTTCTACATCTAAATTCCTGCAAAAATTTGAAAAAGTTATGCCGACTGCATCCAGCACTGCACGCGTGGGTACGCCCTGATGTCGCTGTCCCGGTTGCGTCGCTGGAAGGTACGCATGCGCTTCTCATGCTGCACCGCGTTCGATAGTGCACCTTCTATGCACGTAACTGGACGATTCCTAGACAGACAGTTTTAGAATTAATTTGTAGCAATGTTGATACCACGTGTAAGATGGCGCATGTATCTACTTAACATAGGTACGCCATCTTATATTAAATATTTGTTCCCAGCAGTCATTTAAGACAAAGATCATCTAATATTATCTGTAGTGGTAGTTATACGTGATCAATATAAGTAAGTATGCGTCATTGTCATCTTAGCTAATAGTAGTACTATATGGTGATAAGCGTCACATCAACCATCTAGAATTGTAGACTAGAAGGGTAGATTGTAACAGATACTCAGGTTATCGATTCCGGTAGGTAACTAGGTAACTGGTTTGCTGTTAGCTGTTACCTACCCAAATGGTCCACTTAGAGATTTTCAATTTACGAATTTGGTCTCCTTTACTCAAGACAGAAACAAGAGGAGTCTGACTTATTGTACTCTTTGAGTCTGACCATAACCCAGGGTCCCAGGTACCTACCTGGGACCCTGGGTTATGGTCAGACTCAAAGAGTCCCCGCCCTGTTGGTAACTCGTACCTACCTAGGTACGAGTTACCAGCAGGGCGGGATAAACAAATAAACATTCAATTGGGATAATTCAATTGATAATAACAATACATACAAGGCCTTGGTATCGATCTTCGGCACCGCCGTCCTTATTCTCATGCTCAGTGGCCTGTCTTTACCCTTGAGAGCCAGGTCCGTCAGGTATCTCTTGATGTAGTTCTTCAGCTGAATGTTTTCCTTGGCCAGTTTGGCTTTCTCAGTCCTCAAGCAAATCGTCTGGACCTTCGCTCTGTTCACTTTGAGTAAAAACTTGTCCATTTTGCTGTATTCCTTGCATTCATCCTATGACATTTAACTTGTATAAGTCGTGGGATTACAGAAATAACAAATTAATTAACGTGGAAGTTGCTTAGGAGGAATGGCAGCGGTAAGTACAATAGCTGAACTGTCCAGTGTACGCCCCACAGTTAAAACACAACTCTGTCTATGCTCTCACGTAATCGGCTAAAAATAACATAACTCTGCAGATGTGATGTTGTTGCCCCAAGGGAGTAGCCAGAGATGTATAAGTAGTACACCCTACAGTTACCTACTACTGTAAAACAGGGCAAGCCTGTTGCCTACTGAGAAATTCCTAGGAAAAACCCAGTAACACTTTCTCAAACTCAAACTTAACTCAAACTCAAAGCATTTATTTCAAATAAACCAATTACAGGCACTTTTGAATTGTCAAGGGGTCGGTCAGCCAGAAAGATGAAGCTAGTTGCCCATTCCAAAGCGTAGTAGGTTCCTATGGAGAAGAACGGGAAAGAAACTCCACGGACACTTTTAAATCAAAGTATTCTTACAAAATATTGGTACATCATTCATGTTTAAATTACGTATATACTCGTACATGTGAGAACAATGTAGAAAGACGTGCACATTACAAGCGTCCGTAATGAAAAGATAAAAACAATTCAAAAATTAAAATAAGCCAGATGATGATGAGAGTAGATGACCAGTCCCTACTGACGGCGCCCGTTCACGAACATGACGCATGGATCAGCACCAATCAGCTCAACCATTTTGAAGGGAATTTAATGATCCAACTCACACGCCACCACCAGCGAGACATTTGAGTGAGCTTGACATACTCTCAGCCGCCAGGACTCATTCAAGTCAATAAAAGACATACCTACCCAGTAAATGGTAGTTTTGCAGAAGGTAATGGTCACAGTGCTCACACATGTGCTATGCAATTATACAATACTAGGAGATTGAATTTATACAATGCAAAAAGATAGTTCTTGCAATCTTCAGCAGCTCCAACAATATTTTCAATGCTAATCAACTAGTTTATGCGCCCTTGAGGAGCTGGACCAGCGTTGAGCCAAGCATTTTTGTCAGCGATGTAATCCCCCAACTTATAGTATGCTTGGCAGCATAGTGTGCGTTTTATACAAGATTTAAATTTCGTTTCATTTAGTTCGAGTATGTGGGGGTCTAAAACCAGGTTGAACTAATTGATCCCTATTTCTAGTACTTTAATTGTGTCTGTCTCCTCTTTTACTGAAAATATTAAGATTTTTCCTTACGTACATGATGTTTTCATAGATGTCTTGACAAGGTACCGTCACGATTTTAATATTTTTAAACAGTTCCCTAAGAGAATCGCACCTGCGGAGGCCATATATTGCTCTGATGGCTCTTTTCTGTAGAATAAAAATAGAATCGATGTCTGCAGCTCGTCCCCATAGTAAAATACCGTAAGACATGATACTATGAAAGTAACTGAAATAGACTAGCCTCGCGGTATCTACATCAGTAAATTGACGGATCTTTCTTACAGCATATGCTGCTGAACTTAGCCGTCCAGCAAGAGATGTTAAATGAGGACCCCATTGTAGCCTGGAGTCGAGCGTAATCCCCAGGAACACAGTTTTATCTACGAATTCTAGTTTCTCGTTATTCAATACTATATCACAGTTACTACTTTTAACATTCGGTAAAGCAAATCTTATGCATTTAGTTTTTTTCCCATTTAATACTAAATTATTAGCAGTGAACCGATTCTGGACCTGCAGTAGGGCGTTATTAACGTCGTCAAGATTTGATGCACGTCTATTTATTTAAAAAAATTGAGAAGTATCGTCAGCAAATAACACCATTTGTGGTTGTTTTTTTTTTTTTACCGATTTGTGTACGTGGTTCAAGACCATACTCCACAGCACCACCAGCCGTGGCAGTCAATAGGTTGAAGTTGAGCTGGTCGACGAAAAGTGAACTAATGGAGCTACCCAAATATTTTTTTCAGAATAACTTACGATCATAGCTTTATCCAGGTGTTCGAAGTCAACTAAGTCGAGGTCGTAATCTATGTCTTTAGTTAGCTCGTCGCCTGTGTGCTCGTATTTACTGCAGATGTCGGCCAGTTGCTGCACTTTGTTCAGCTTTTCATGCATATTTTCGAGATGCTAAAAATAAACAATCAAATAGTAGTGTAGTGTAGTTTAGGTAGTAGGTAGGTACTTTTTGGTACCATTGCTGTAAAATTTTTGTTCCTGGGTTGCTAATTTGCCAGTGTTATAATATGATGCTTAGGTGTTTTTGTTGCAGGAAGGAGAACTTTCTTTTCTTTTTCGTGTGGTTAGTGACTAACTTGGTGTCAGAGTTTTTATGCCGCCCATGGGCTTTTCACTCTGACTTGACTTCACACCCCTTCGAGAAATATCTCTCAGGTATTTCGGCTCACGATGTTTTCTTTCACCGTTTTTGAAGCAAGTGATAATTATACAATACGCACATGAATCCGAAAAGTCAGAAGCATTGGGTTCGAACTCGAGACCTACAACTTGGCAGTCGGACGGTCACACCATCACTGCTGTTTTAAAGGTTGTAGATAGGTGAAGGTACTGGTAGCTCATATATAGCTTTGCGGTTCCAGTTCTTTTCTGCTCTAATGTCTGTTATTTGATGCGAAATCAACAGATCAATTTAAAGGTCAACCAATAACCTCTATTTGCCAATCAAATGCCACTCAAACGCTGCCAATGAGAGCTCAAACAAAAGCCTTAAAATCAGAGATGGATGCGGTTTCTACATGGATATTTCTGAAAACAATAGTGTTAAACCTTGATAGCATCCTGGCTAGCATTAACCATGACATTCAGCTGCTGGCTGCCCTTGCTCCTCTCGATCTTGGAGTCCCCCTTCATCTGCAGGTACTGCTTTGCCAGCTCCTCCTTGCGGTTTGCCATTCGTGTCAGTTTGTCTGTCATCGTACTGGTCGTCTTCTGCCATTCATGTTGTAGGTTTAGCAGGTTCTCCTGAAAATAAACCCGGATGTGGGATTATCATCGTTGTAGGTATGGTTTGTGTCTATTACCTAAGATTCATAGTAGTAATGGACTGTTTAAGTACAAGTCTAATGAATATTTAAAGTGATAAAACCCCCCTTTATCTAAAAATACACGATGCAGCAGCTAATAAAGTCTTAACTCGGAACTTTAATTCACCTCTTGTCTGTCAATGATATTTTGTCACGCTACGCACCGAAGGATGCCTCGTATTTTTGAGATTGGAGCAAAATTAATCTAATTTGTTTTGGTTTTTTGGTTCCAGGTTATTTTGTGATGTCGCGTGCTCTACGGAAATAACAACCTTGAGCCCTTGCTAGGATTTATGGTGAATTGTGCAACTTTAGTAGGTACCTAAATTTATTTTAGTAAATTGTAATAGATTGAACCCATTCCATTTGACTATGATATTTAAACCAGTCTGGTTATCAAATTCTAAGTAACTTCTTACAGTAGCAAGTTGTATCTGGAAGTCGTTCCTAGCGATCTCCTTCTGGTAGAAGTCGTCCTTCTCTCGCAGGCTGTGGTAGTGGCTCATGATAGGGTTGTGCTCCTCCTGGTACGTGGTGTACACCTCACGGAGCTTGCTCCAGTACATCTCGATCGTCAGCTGCATCGGGACGCTGAAGCTGCGAAGTTGTTCCTCGTGCTGTAATTGAGAATATATCTTTAAAAACTACTGCATTGGCTTTCATGGCACCTCAGAAAAATTTCAAGAAAATCCCTAACGAATTCAGTAAAAATAAAAGAATTGATATTTTGTCAAGCCGTAAAAGAAAAAGCTGAAGAAGAATCGGTAAGGTGGTACTGCTGCTATTGTAAATTGAGATCCACACAATTTATTTAAATTGAGGAAATCCAGAGAGTAGACAAAACATCAGACTATAGCGAGAATGATGTATCAATTAGGTACTATTAATCGTCAGAAAGGTGGGTACCAATTCCAAAGCACCGGAAATTGAAATTCTCCATGGCTATACAATTTGGAGCGTCAAATTCATTGAATTAAAGCGAAGACTCCCATGATTGTAAAAGCTGATCGAGTAGATACAATAATGAATGGTCCTACAGGTGGCAAAAATAACGACGTAGCAAAATAAGTTAACAACACAAGATACAATCTGAAACGAGACAACTAAATAGACATAATAAATAGTCCCTGAACACCACAACAAATAGTGTTTCTCATTTTCTGATATACTTGTTATTGTGGTGGTATTATATTGCAATTTCCAATTGGCCACATGAGGTTTTCCTGTAATTAGTGGCTGTGGTCCGAACATCCGACCATGTAGGTTGACAACTTGACAGGCGTGACTGATGACTGATGAGCATTGTTTGATATGATACTGGATGAGTTCAGTATATAATATATGATGAATTAATAGAAGGATTTATGGAAATTCTAAACACTTTTATGGGGAACAATGTAGAAAATATTGTCAAAGGTGGATGAAGACAGATGGCTTATACTTAGATCTTTAAGAGAGGATGTTATCGTTGCTCCAGCGGATTTTAGAGTTCCTTTATTTCCTTTAGTTCCATATTATAGGCAAGACTATAAAGTGAGCGAAGATTAAATAAATCATTGACAACCTACCAAAATAAAGAGAGAAAGCGATAAAAATAAAAAACATAATAAAATTATCGAGTCCATCTAATTTAAAGCGCATTAAATTACAGTATGTACGCATGTCATTCAACAATTAGTCATATTTGGATGGAGCTTGTCACCTTTTGTGTCTACGGGAAGTGATGCGTGGACGCCGTTATAATATATATACGGTGTGGCATGACCACCAGGGACATTGTCAGAGTTGCAGCCGCTATAACCATGTGCCTCATCAAGTACCACGTGCTGATATTCTGTTTAATACTCGTGGAAAGCTATGTGAGTAGCAATTACTTAGTTTTATTTTAATTAAAGACCCTGAAGGTAGATTCGCCAACTAACCATAGCAGTGTCCTTGTAGTGCCTCTTCCGTGGGTGTCGTTAGATGGGAAAAGTGTATTCAGTAACTTTATTTTATGTATGGTTATTGAGAGGCTTATCTTCTGCAGGACTTACTTAAATAAGCCAATATAATGAATGACATGATTGTACCAGTGTACCTACTACCTTTTCTCAAAAGTAGGATAGTCACAACAGATACCAATTGGTATTATTTCTCTTGCACAGGCGTTGAACTGTCGGTCAAGCGGAGGACCAAAAGAAGCCGAGCTCAAGAACATTTACAAGAAATGCTTGAAAATGCAAGAAGGAAAGAATTCAAGCAAAGGAAATTCCGAGCAAGACTATAAGGAACTACGAGGTCAAATACAAAGGAGTGACTGGGAACGAGGTCGCACCACGGGAAGTAAAGAAAATAAGAATAGCAGAGATGATAGAACCAATGGTAAAGATAGAAAAGGAGGCAGCACTATGAGAGATAGAGATGACATGATGGGCAGGAGCGATGATAGGATGGATAGAAATGATGATAGAACAAACAGAAATAATGATAGAACAAACAGAAATAATGATAGAATGAGCAATAACAATGATAGATCCGGTGGGAGAAGTAGAATAGGGGGTAAAAATAACAGGAATGATATGACCGGGAGTCGCGATGATAAGTATGGAAGGGATGATTTTGTGAATGGACGAGAAGACTTCCCTCAAAGCGACGAATATGGAGGAGTGAGTATTTTGTCATTACCTAAATTATTGTATTCCGTTACTGAAAATGTTGAAATATTATGATAAGACTAAACTTTGTATTTCACCAGGACATGGGCCAAGGCCATTACAATAATCATTACTCTACGACACCATCTACGAGAAGATATAAAAGGGAGAGGCGTCCAGAAAACTCAGGTCAAAGGAGTCAGTACAATCCGAACAGTCATAAAATCTCAGGCTATGAAGATAACTTTCCCTCAGACGAGAAAAACACAACTGAAAATAATTCAAGCAAGGAAACTGATAATAAAGCGTGTGCGCTGCACTGCTTCTTGGAGAATTTAGAGATGGTAGGTATTTTGCTGATAACATTTATAATTTATACTAATTTCGTCGATGGCTACAAATTGAAGTGTCCTTGAGTGACTAGTGAATACAAGTATAAAGAGACGGAAATGAGTCTTATTTCTTGCACCTTACAGTATTATGTATTGTCACTTTAAACTCTTTTTATGCAAGTTTATTCAAGCTCATATATTTTATACTCAGATAAGTGGAACAATAGCACAAGTAAGCTTGGTAAAGTAAATTCTGAGTTGCGACTACTTCTGTCCAAGTTTGCTATGGAATATTTAATATTTTATATTTACTTGGACTCGCTTTCTCGACTATCAAAATAGTAAAAATCCAGAAACAAACGAACCCAACTTTGTAGTCAATTAATAGAATCTCTCGCTAATTGCTTTTGATTGTTTGAATGAGCAACGAAGCAGCTGTAAAGATTAATTTGTTCATTCCCACGTAGACAGGGGAGGATGGCATGCCGGACAGATATCTAGTGACGCATGCTATCACCAAGGATGTGAAGAATGAAGATTTGAGGGATTTCCTGCAGGAGTCCATTGAAGAGTGTTTTCAGATTTTGGATAATGGTAACGATGTGTTTTCGCATTATTGCGCCGATTTATATTCGTCACTTTATCTAATATAGGTATAGAGTAAGAATCCAGAGATATTATAAGACATGTAAGAATCTCTTACCAATAAATGACTAAGACAAAGCCCCAAGAAACTTGATTAGATTAGATTACCCCTTATAATCAATATCTTTATTGCTGACTTACATTCCATAATAAGAGGTAAATGAGCGGGAGAAACATCTAATTAATAACTTATTACAGAAAACACGGAAGATAAATGCGAATTCTCCAAAAACTTGCTGATATGTTTGTCTGAGAAAGGCAGAGCCAACTGTGACGACTGGAAGGACGATTTGAAGTTCTAGCTTTATGCAGGCTTTTACACAATATTTACAATGTATTTTACTAAATGAACAATAAACGCTGTTTGAGTAACATATCGTTTCTTTAATATTTTCTAACTTAGGTACAACTACAGTTACAGTTGGACAATGGAGATGAAAATACAAATGAGGTGTCTATTTAGCTTTTTGTGCTGAATCAGTTACCAGCCTGTATGAGCGTTTATTCTGAAGGTGGGCAACGTCGCAAATAAATGTCAAATATTTCACTGTTTTGATTAATTTAGCAATATTACTGTGTGGAAATAAAAAATGTGACTAACTAGCGAACTAGAATATTGATTATGAAATGCAATAATTATTATCGTAACACCGAATGTTTAGTTTTAGATGTAAAAAAACTATTTGGAAACTTTCCAAATGCGTTTTGTACACCTAAAATGGGTACAACATCAAATTCAATGTTATAATTGCAATTCATTATTAATATTCTAGTTCGCTAGTTAGTCACATTTTTTTTTTCCACACAGTAATATTGCTATAAGAATCAAAACAGGTAAATATTTGACAGTTATTTGCGACGTTGCCAACTTTTAGGATAAACCCTCTTAAGCAGTTTCTTAAAAATATATTATCACAATACAATCGACTACATCGCCTTTTCGAATAATTAAAAAGCGTTCATTCTAAAAATGTCTGCCAGCATAAGTTCACGAAAACTGAACAATTTTAAACAGCCAAAGAGATTTCTCTTACTTCGAGTCTCCCATCATTTTTCTCCGTAGCCCTCTGCATTTCTATGCTCTTCTTCAAAGCTTGGAAGTCCCTGTCCTGTATGTAGGCAATCAGCTTCAGCTTGAACTCAGCCCCATCTTGACTGTCTACTAGGTCCATCTCTTCCTTGTCCCAGTTCTCTAGGAGAGTGTTCTTCTGGTAGTCGTATTCTGCCTGTAACTTGTATAGGCGTTGGGAGCCTATGTCTGGAATGATCATAATAATAATGTCATGTAGGTAAAACAATAGTACAATCGTGATTATATTCTACATTCCCCAGGTTTGCATCTAAATAATTATCATCCTTTGTATGTCATGACCTCATGGGTAAAACTACAATAGCACACACATTTCACAAGGATATTTATTTAGGTTCGGTACCTACTGGTATGCAAAAGGTCGTGAGTTCGAACCTCACTCGTTACATTATTGAGATGGAGCCACTACTACCTACCGCAAAATCATTTTATTTTGATGGAGAAATTAATAGGAACAACAAATATTTTATGTTATTGGGTCACAAACAACCAGGCGGTCCATTTGATGGTCAGTAGTACCTACCTCTGAAAATTTGTAGAGACACCACAGTTCCGTTGCCATCACACAGACTAAATTAAAATACTGAGAAATTTCTATAACCTCCAAACCGAAACATCAGCGGTAGTCGACGGTCGAAATAATAAAGTTATGTCTTATATATATTTCCACGGACGAGCTCCTTCATAAAGATCTCTGTTCCTTCAAAAATTAAATTGAAATCTTCTTACTAAGGAAATAGCTGACGTTCTCAGTATGAGCCTGGAATGCTCTACGATGCTGCTCATCGGAGTCATCAGTAGCCTTCATCAGCGTCGTTATCAGCCGGTTCTTACGCTCCATCAGGAAGTTGAAACTTGTCAGCATGTTCTAGAAAGACCAGAAGATTTAGGTACATATAAGACGAACAGAGTGCCCATTATGCCGATAGATGTCCACTTGTAAGGACGTCTTTCGGCTGTTCTAAGTATGAACGATGATAGAAATACCCACCATTCTGAATAATAATCGCACAGCGTTTTGTATTCGAGAATCTTTGAACAAGCATGCTTCCTATTATTTTATTTTTAGGTCAGCAAGTCCCGATTTAATGATCAGTTACAATATTTTCTAAATAACATTAAATCAAGCGGCAGGGAAGATATCGACTCAATATACCATATCCTGTTTAAAAACAAAATAACAATAGATCAGATAAATAATGAGTTCACCTGAATATCCTTCGCCAATTGTTTGCATTTTATCTTGCGCAGTATAAATCTCCATTCTTGATTTATTTTCGCTGTGTTCAAACGACTGAAGGCTTCTTCTTTGTCGAGTTTGTTCTGTAACATTAAGATAAGTAGCAACGCTAGATTTTTTGAAAATGGGAATAATCCGTTTGCGAGAAGACGATACTGATATTATTTTTTTTTTTTCAATTCAATTCAATCATTTATTTCGGAAATCATCCATATTGTACCTATTAGTATTAGAACTTAAAAAAATATGTTAGTAACATTAAAATCAAAAACAATATTATAATGACAACAAAAAAAAAAAAAAAAATATTAAAATCAAAAATCAAAATTAAATTAAATTACAATCAAAACAAAATTAAATAAAAAATCTAAACAAAATTAAATAAACATGACATTAAAATTAAATTAATTTTAATGCCGTCATGAGAGATGTTTAAAAAAAAAAAAAAGAGTTGTTAATCGTAATTATCAGCTTTCTAATTACGTAACACATTTTCGTAAACGATTTTGACTAATCTGTTTCATTTTGACAGTTCAACAACATTCATTGCGTTATTTACGTTGTTCAGCAGTTTTTTTTTTTCGAATTTATGAAGCATTGGATTAGCAATCTGTTTCAAAACCATTCAGATTCTGATTGATCGTGTATTACGTAATTAGGGTACAGGTACTTAGTTTGCTAAAGATTTCAACACGCCATCTGTCACAGTTGTTTCTGAAACGAATTGAAAATGGCGGCAATCATGAATCAAGCTAGCTACTCTATTCATAAATAAAGGTCTTGGATGGAGTATGGCAGAGTAGTAACACAAAAACATCTAATTTGTGTTACTATAAGCATCAATCTGCCTAGCCTTTTCCCAACTATGTTGGAGTTGGCTTCCAGTCTAACCGGATGCAGCTGAATACCAGTATTTTACATGGAGCAACTGCCTATCTGACCTCCACAACCCAGTAACTGGGTAATTCGATACCCCTTGGTAAGACTGGTGTCAGACTTTCGGGCTCCCGACGACTCGTAACGACTGTCAAAGATCCACGAATGACAGCCGGGACCAACGGCTTAACGTGCTTTCCGAGGCACGGAGGATTCTCGGTATGTAAAGATGGTCACCCATCCACTGACCAATCCCGGCAAGCGTAGCTTAACCTGATGGATCGACCAGTGCGGCTGTTGTTACTTAGCCACGAGCTGTTAGCACGAGTGTTACTATAAGCATAACATTCTAAATTAGGCTTTGATTTTAATTTTATTGTCGTATTATTAAATACTAGTTTCCGCCAGCGGCTCCGCCCTAGTGATATCTTTATACATTTTAGATATGAAAAATGATGTTTATTACTCATTGATAATATAGCATTGTCCTTGTGAAAGAATTTTTTAATTCGGTCCAGTAGTTTTTGAGTATATTCATTACAAACAAATATACAAATCTTTTCTCATTTTATTGCTAGTGTAGAAATGTTGGTGACCTTGATAAACCTGTGGACGAGCTCCTGTTTCCTCCTTCGAGCCTCCTCCTCCATGTCAGCTCGATGCTGCAGATACCTCGCCCGTTCCTCATCTGACATCTTAGCCAACTTGTTCACTTTGCCCTTCTTCCCCATTTTGAAGATTTAGTTACTTTGCTGTGAAAATAGTGAAATGATAACTGGCTAATAGTGAAAGCAGCAGCGTCTTCTTGATACAAGGCTATAAATAAAATAACACATAACCTAATATCATGTCTGTTTTTCCCGAAGGGTTAAGCTGCGTTCGCAATGTATTTGCCAAACATGTAAACGAACACGAATTTTCCACATAGACAAACATCAATTTACTAGTGTAAATAAAGTTGATTTTAGACTGACTAGTACTGTTGAAATGGTCATAAAAATAAGAAGTTGTAGCGCAAACTCAACCTTTTAGTAAACATTACAGTTGTTTTTCATAAAACTCGTGTTTGTTTTCATGTATGGCAAATTAATTCAAAAATTCAAAATTCAAAAGTCATTTATTCAAACTAGGCTGAGAATCAGCACTTTTCGAACGTCAATTACATAAGACAGTCCCCCAAAACGCCCACCCTTCACCACTTCCTAGTGCATGAGCTGGGAAGAAGAAGTGGCGCAACAAACTCCCCAGCAGCACAGCTGTCTGTTCAGTTAGAAGAACAACAAAAAAAAAGATTCTATATATATTCAAAATAATTTACATTACGCAACACAAAACATTATTTAAATTATTAGCCATATGTTAGCTAGCACACGCCGAATTGCGAACGCACACTAGATACCTATGCTAAACCCAAATTTCGCCAGTTAAGTTTAAGTCCCATGTATTAAAGGGCAAGCATATTGCCATCAACCGGGCCCAAATACGGAGAAATTCCTGTTGGAAAAACCCAATAACACTTTGCCCGAAGGTTAATAGGTAACAAAAATCGGCGTTCAAATAAATTAATATTACATAGCCTAGGTAGAATATTGATAGTGGCCTTCTTTGTCTGTAAGTAGATAGATCCGCTGAAGCAGCTGCGTACTGGGATATTCTTCCACAGTTCAGTTATTTAATGTTTTATTTTATTTTTATAACTGCCTCGTTGGTGTAGTGGTCGCAAGCGTTACTGCTGAGCATGAGCTCCTGGGTTCGATTCCCAGGTCATACAAAGTGTTATTGGGCTTTTTTTCTTTTTTGCAGTCCGGAGTCTGGATTTGTGCCCGGTTGATGGCAATAAGCTCGCTCCCTATTACATGGGACTTGAACATAACTGGGGAAATGAGGGTGTACTAAGGTACACCTCTGCCCGACCATTCGTGGAAGCAAAGCGTGATGATTTTATGTTACTGTAGTTTGCACTGGCGAAACATTCACAACAAAACATGTTGAAATCTCTATTTTCCGTCAATGTTTTTTAATTCCATAGTTTTTTTGACAGGAACAGCATTTCAACATGTTTTGTTGTGATGTTTCGCCAGTGCAAACGCACAGTTACAATAGATTTTTGTATAAAACATGAACACGAATAGATGATAGCATAAAAAATGTGTATAAAAAGGTGTGGTCGTAAGGTAAGATGTAACAAGTACAGTGGCGGATTTGCAGTCTTGGCCGCCCAAGGCCCCAGGCTATGGCCGCCCCTTTCTCAGCACCCATCATATAGATTACATAATGAATTTAGTTTATTGCCAACTTATACCGAAATCGGTTCAGAAAAGTTAACTATGAGTCGGGTTGGCGCCGCGAAATTCTTTGACGCGTTTCAATTAGTTATTTGGACATATTTTTAAATGTTTTTAAGTCATTATTGTTATAAGATGCGGTGCAGTGCGGCCCGCCATAATGTGCGCGAACGTTTAGAATATATAGGTACCTACTTTGAGTTATTTCTTGTTATCATCTGTGAATTTTTTGTCAAGATTGGCCGCCACTAATATCTGGCCGCCCTAGGCCCGGGCCTACTGGCCCTTAGGGCAAATCCGCAACTGAACAAGTAGATATTTATATGAAGAACTCCATAGTCCCTACGATGCACATGGACACTCGTTCGTCTCTTTTAATGAATAATTAACACTTATAATAGATGCTATATATTTCCTTACCTTTGTTAATTAAAGAAATGTATAATGTCCGACGTCGTGGTTTCTATTCTAGGCCGTGTTGGTTATTGAACAAACTAGATGTAACACAGCAACAAAGTGTGTTGTTTGTATTGATTATCTAATTAACGATGAAGCTATGGTGTGTTATGCGAAACCTTGATGATTATATTTTAAATATCAGTAGGTATACCTACCTAGGTAGGTACTGATATATTTTTATTCTGTCCGTAATATTTTCTTGTGATTTTGAGCATACCAAGAGCATATTATTTACAGTAGCTGGTCGACCGAGCACAAATCGGGTGATTATTTTTTTTTATTTTTTTTCGAATTTTCCCGAATATATCTGTTTTCCGCCCCCGTAAACCCTTATATTGCAGCTTTCTTGGAAAATCGTTAGAGACGTTTTCGAGAAAGTGATTACGAAAATATATAAATATTGGTCATTTAATAGTATAGGATTTAACATTAGCAGCTTATGCTAACGTATCTAGTGCTGAGGTTTAATGAAACGCTCCAAGTCATTCATCCAATTAAACAAACCGAAAGTAAAATAACCATAAACATAACTAAAACTTTATCTCCAGTTTTTCAGTTCGAACTTAATTACTTTTTCAACCAGTATTAACTCGAAAAAGTCAATCCATTAAACGTTTTTATTGTTACCAAATATTTTTCAGAAGTAACAGTGAATTCTGAATGCTTAATTATTTCAATTAAATTATTTTATTATGTTGTAATTTACAAAGCAACATAAATATTTACAAAACAGGTAATAGAACTGTGCAATAAAAAATAATAAATTGAGATTAAAACAACATAAACAATCGGGTTTCCATGCAACTATTACCATAGTAACCAAATTTGCAACCTGAATCAACCACTGACAAGTATCATCAGCAAACTATACTCTTTGATCTTCAGTATCAAGTCAAAACCCTGCAATCAACATACAAAGTGAAAACATTATTAATTTGTTTGGTAAAGGAATATATCAAAATGGGGACCCCATCAATTGCGGGCACGATTCAGTCTGCCTCCACATTATCGAGCTCAAAGACCAGCAGTAAGATATCTGGCACTAGTGGTGATCGAGAGTTAGAACTCACGAAAGATAATGGTAAGTTAAAGAATCCTGAAGAATTCTTGGTGAGTTATCCAGAGCCAACTTTTAGTTAGGAGCTACGACGTAGGTAGTGACTATCTTTGCCGGTAAACATGGGTTTATTGAACGAAACTTCGATTATGAATACGTAGGTACCTTTTCTGATCGTAGAACCGAACACCGCCCAATTAATGGGCTAAGAGATTACAATTCGTTGGCAGATTGGTGATCGCAGCAAGCATCTATGTCACTCACGTTTTATATGAAGATAAAAATCAAGACTCAAGCATTACTTAAAACTAGTTTCAACCAATCAAAAGGCTTTAAACGAGTCTTCTGTAATAATGCTTCAGTTTTGAGTGAGTTTCTGTAACACGGGCCTTAGAAAAAGTATACGCCCTCTAAGTAATCTTATAATATTTATACAATAGCAGATTATCCACTAATGTCCTGGACTATAATAAACTCAATGGATATTTTGTTTGATTTTAATTTTTTTATCTGCTGCGTAAATATATTGTGTGTGTTTTAGTCTGTGCTAAATAAATGTATTATCATTCTTCTTTCTTCTATATATTTTAAATTAATTAACTGCTGTAACAACAAGAGCTTCAAAATTCCAGTGGCATCACCAATCGATCTCGAGTGCCACATCCAATGCGAGCGAATCACAAAGATCCTCAACGGCGCCATCTACAAATGCAAGCTATCCATCTGTTTGGCGGACCTGGTGCAGGAGTACCGCCTCCTTGACAGTGTCCTGTCGCCCATGCACATGGATGATTTGATCTTCATATTCGAACAGTACGATAATCCGCTGTTTTCCGCCAGTCTATTGAACATGGAGGTTATGGAGGAGTTAAAAAGTGTGAGTTTCGATTTATAGTTTGAGCGTATAAATTAAGTTGAACCGAGCTTTTTACATTTTGTAGTACCTTCGAGGAAACATTATAATCCCATCAAAAAATTTCATGTAAAGTTCTTTACCAAGAGTTACGGCTTGCCCGTAGTGCGCCCATCACACAGACACTTCTATCGGACGGCCAAGCTTTGCATTCTGAAAACTTTTTAACAGTGAAAGCATTATGTAAGTTGTGGCAACCAACTTTTCATGGATTGTTTTTGGTGGGATTTCATTTCTTGCGGTGATATTATACTGATATATTATTACACGTACATTTTAAAATCGTAACCCTTACTTCTAGCATAATCAGGTAAAAAATATATTTCGTGCACGCCAGGAGTTAGTTTGTTTATAGCCAATGAAAAAGATTTTCTTCTTCGTTGTTTATGTACATACTAATCCAGCTTTAATAACAAATGGTAGTAGATATACCTATTATCCGTAAGAAACATAGACTTGAACCTCCCTTTAAGTGGGTTGGAGTGTCAAAGTTACAATTTTTTTTTGTTGTTTGTGTGTAAATCCTAGTAGGAGTTCGTGGCTAAGTAATAACAGCAGCACGGCTCAATTCATCAGGTTAAGCTACGCTTGCCGGTGTTGGTCCGGGGATCGGTGACCATCTTTACATAACAAGACTCCTCCGTGCCTCGGAAAGCACGTTAATCCGTTGGTCCCGGCTGTCATTCGTGGATCTTTGACAGCCGGTACGAGTCATCAGAAGCCCGAAAGTCTGACACCAGTCTTACCAAGTGGTACCGTATTACCCAGTTACTGGTTTGTGGAGCTCAGATAGGCAGTCGCTCCATGTAAAATACTGGTATTTAGCTGCATCCGGTTAGACTGGAAACCGACCCGAACGTAGTTGGGAAAAGGCTAGGCAGACTGATTTCGTGTGTAAATCCTAGCCTGTAGTTTCAGTTTTCTAGGACTTGAGGTTTTGATGAGTGAGTGAGTCAGTCAGTCAGTGACGAAAACTACGTATTTTTAGGTATTAATAAAATTCAAAGTATAAAAGCTAGACAAACTAACTAACTACATCTTATCCTGAGAATTTGGGCTCTCAAGCGTTATCCAGGCCGAAGCTATGAGAGTTAGAAAATACGACAAAACGCATTGAGAAAAAGTAGGTAGCTGCTTTTTGTTTTGGCTCATCTTGACGGGGGGATATCCGTACTCCCAGATACAAAACGAATTAAGTATCGCACGTTTCACTGCAATAATATGTTTCTAAAATAATGACCTGTGTTTTCTTCTCATACATTGTTCAGAGACACGAGTTATTAAAGGTTCCCGTGATAATGTAAGGAATAATCCCAGTAGGGACACAGTTTAATTCGAATACTAGCAATCACTGACAGTAAATTTTATATCTGTTCTTATCTCAACTTAATTTCCAGGGTGACTTATCGCTGAAAAATCGCCTTAACCCTGAACTGGGACACCTTCTCTACATCATGAACAGCTATCCTGAGCTCCAGCCCACAATCGATGAAATGATAGCTAAGGTGTGTAATATTAAAAAAAAAACTGACACAGGATAGTCAGTTCTGTCTTTGTTTTGTAGAAAAACAGCAACAGCAAAGCGGCAACAAACCTGCAACATTGCATGTTTTTTCCTGACAACAAGAGAAGATCCACACTCTGGGTAGATCACGTAAATATAATCTGTTTGTTGGATAGCTTTCAATTTGCCGGGAAACAGCATGTTGGTTATTTATATATTTATTTTATTATTTATGTACACACAGTAAAATACATAGAGATACGACATAATTATAATTTGAGTACAAAGGTACTGCTTATTTCTTAAGAAATTTCTTCCAGCAGACCTGCGAAAGGAGAAATGAGAAAGAAATGTAGACAATAGGTTAGGTTATAGTACAGTTTAAAAACAATATCAAACTCGTGATTTTTCTTGTTGATTCCAGATGAGAGACTCGATAGAGAAACAAGCTAGCGACGTAAGTTTGTCATGTAAAACGCTTTGTCCTCGATGGTGTAATAGAAAAATAAGAAAATAATCTACGTAGAGTTCAGTAGACTGTGTAGGGTTAACATCAGCCAGTGAGATCTTTGATCCCTTCTTACATCCTAATCCTAACTAATATATAAAGTTTGTATGTTTGAATGTTTGATGATAATTTCCAACCTCCACGGGCGAAGCCGCGGGCGAAAGCTAGTACTAAATAATAATTATATATTTCCGTATTAATGGTCAAGGCGATGCATTCTTAACTTTAAAAAACACAAAAGTATGATGTTTTCAAATTATTTGTTTCTAGGTCAAGCTAATGCCGCCTGGTTTTGACTTTCTCTTGGAAATTGAGCATTTTCGAGATCTAATGATAAGGCAGATGGAGACCACGGCAGCAGAGGAACTGTCTGCTAAGATTAACACTAGAAAGTTGGAAGCGTCTAATGAGCATCTCATAGAGCGTATCTCAGGTATGGAGAAACAAGCTCAAGCGGAATCAAACATACACTTTGCTGTAAACCAGAAGTCAAACGATATGTTCGTGTAATAACCTAACCAGATAAACTACAACAGAGTTCCACCAAGGTGTATGTAAAAGAACTAAACGAGTTTTATGAAAATGAGACTACACTACTGGATAAGTAAACTGATTGTCACGCTTGGTAACCTCTATATTTCATTTAGATGTGACGTTTTGATTTATCAGACTGCTCGAAGACTTTGAAAGAAGAGACAGAACACTTCGATCTTACCATGGCGCTGAAGACGGAGATCATCGCTAAGTTGGAGCATGAACTAGTGCTGCTCAATAATGAAGCCACTATCAAGCTCAAAAAGAAAATGTGAGATATTTCTTTGGATTTTGTAAATACGTATATTCTTGTAAAATATGGCCCTCAGTGGGCGGGACATATTGCTCAAAGAACAGATTGCTGATGGGGTCGAAAGGTTCTGAAGTAGCGACCATGTACCGGAAATTGCAGCCTGAGTGCACAAGGTGAACTGGTAACCCGGTAACCTGGTAAAGGTCGCAGCTATCTGCTAGATGCGAAAGCACATAATTAATCGATCTGCATATATTAGTGTCGGTGCTTGGGAGAGGCCTATGTCCAGCTGTAGACGACTTTTAGCTAAATTTATCATTCCATTTTCAGATAGCCAGTTTCATCATCATCATCATTTCAACCGAAAGACGTCCACTTCTGGACATAGGCCTCCCCCAAGCACCGCCACTTGAACCAGTTCTGTGCTTCCCGCATCCAGCAGATTCCTGCGGCCTTCACAAGGTCATCGGTCCACCTTGTGGGAGGCCTTCCAACTCTACGTCTTCCGGTACGCGGTCGCCTCTCCAGTAACTTTGGCCCCATCGGCCATTTGTTCTGCTAGCAATATGCCCTGCCTGTTGCCACTTAAGTTTGGCAATTCTTCGGGCTATGTCGGGTACCTTGGTTCTCCTGCGGATCTCTTCATTTCTGATTCGATCACATACGGAAACTCCAAGCATAGCCCTCTCCATTACCCTTTCGGTGCCTAGCCTTCTAATGAGGCCCATTGTGAGCGACCACGTTTCAGTGGCATAGATCAGCACTGGTCAAAGAATTTCGTCTTGAGACACTGCGGTATGTGGGACGAGAAGATATATTGCGTAGCTTTCTGAAAGCTGCGCCAGCCCAGTCGGATTCGATGATTGACCTCTTTCTCGAAGTTGGACCTACCTAACTGGACAGTTTGTCCTAGGTAAATAATAATATACTTGTCAACGTTTTGGCGTTCTCATGGCGTATTGCTCTCGATTATGACGGAATCCAACAGCTTCTGGATGACCTTAAGAACGGGTTTTCCGCCGGCCTTTAGGAGATTGGCCGTAATGCCGTCATCACCGGCGGCTCCTTATTGTTTTTGAGTTGCTTCAGAGCCAAACTAATCTCGTATAAGCTGACGTCCGGGATGTCTTCGATGTAGTGTCGGGTCAATCTAGCGTATGGATCGTTTGCCAGATTTGTAACGGAATTACTTTTTGACGTGTATATATAACTGTCCATAGAAACTCTCGATCTCTCTCAACAGCTCAGGTTTGAGCTGACAGCTCTCGGGGTTTTGGACTTGGATCGGTGCTGGGCGGAGAGTAGACTTCATCAATCGAGATCTTTCCTGCTAGATATTTAAGTTCAATGTGACTCTTACCATGCGGTGATCACTTTCGGTTTTCACCGCGTAGATCACAGACATCATTGAATACCTGCTTGTTTCTTCGTCAACATTCTCATTTTTTGTTACACCATCAGGGCTCCGCCAGGTCCATTTTCTGAAGAAGGAGTTCATTATAAAGAGGCCTTCCTTCTCCATAAAACTGGCCAGAAGGTGACCCCGGTGGTTCCGACGCGACGCCTAACTCCAAATTGCCACACTCGCAGTTCATCACCGTCTCACATAGCCTAGTTTCGCGTTGAGGTCCCCCATGACAACGATGAAGTGTGTTTTAGAGGCTATGCATGGCTCTGAAAATATCCTTTTTGTTACAATAACTTGTAACAAAAACGATGTATCAATTAATGAAAATATATAAAAATCAAAATGGTTTTTTGATTTTGCATTGTGTATATTTCGGTCTTTGTAAAGTGTTTTAGTGCATACTTCGGCCTTTTTTAGTGCATGCATATTTTGCCACTTTATTAGTGCATAATCCGATGTTTACTGATAACATTCTTGTTTAGCTTGGACTCAGAGCGACAAATGGTGCTGGCGACTCGCAGTCACGTGGTAAAAAATGAAATGTTGAAGGAAGAGGAGGTGGAAAGCCGGGAGGCGTACGAACAACTGTTGAAGCAGCACCTCATTGAGGAGAAGAACCAGAGAGCGCGCCGGTAATGTTTAGAACTGCTCTTCATAGCAAAGTTTAATGCATCAGAGGATTTTAGGACTCTTGTATCCATTTTTAAATTACTTTACTGTTTTCCAAGACAAGGAACCACCCAAGGAACTTACCCTCAGAGCAAATAAAAACCAAGTCATAACGCAGTCAAGTCAACAGTGACGTGTGGCCGGAGTCGTAAGCTTGTGTTAACTTAGTCAGGTGTAGTTTGATTGTAAATGTGTGCGTGTGAGCGTGTATGCACAGAGCGGAGGTGTAGTTTTGGTATGCTTCACTGTATTGTTCACAGCGCTATGTTATTAGTTTTGTCTTGGTCTGAGTACTTACCATGAATCACGAAGATTGTCACACAGTGGAAATGTTAGGTAGGCAATTAATTTCATACTTTTTTTATCACAAAAGGTTCAAAGTAGAGACGCAGCTGTTGTCGTGGCTGCAGAAGTACGACAACGAGATGAGTGACAAGCAGACGGAACTGGACGAGTTTACGGAGAAGTATGAAGTTGAAGTGGAAAAGTGCGAGAAATTGGAGGTAACGTATCAGCGTATTCGGTATCTTGAAAAAAAACATTTTTTTTATTGTTTTCGTAATAATGATAGGTGTATACACTCTTGTCCTTTTACAAGGAAAGTTTGCCTATAGAAAATGGTGCCGATTCTCTTGTCACATTAAATGCTCTAAACAAGACTAAAAATCACTAACATTTTGTTTATTCCAGCCAAACGACGATTTCCCATTCTGAAATAGACATACAAACATAAAGTGACACAACTTAACTATATTTTAGTTTGACAGCAGTAGAGTTTTTAATTTAGTGAAAATGTCAATTTTGCTATTCTGAATTTGACGTTTTTCACCTAAAATTTTGATTGTAAAAAACCAAACCAGACTAAACCTGACAAATTTTAATCGCGATTAAAAAGATGTTGGATAAAATACGTTGTTATGAACTAAAATTCACACCTCTCGACTTCACGTGCAAAAACAGTACTGTATTTATTTTTTCTTATGCTTATATCTCGAAAATGGTGCGTTCTATCGCAAAAATAATGAAAATTTCGACCCCCTTTACCTTTACTCATAAACCCCTAAAACTCAACATGTAGGTAATATTTTTTCATATTTTTCATACAAAAAATTAAAAATTCCATATAAAACACGTCGAGGCTGCAAACCCCGCACGCCTCCGGCTCTAAAAAAAAACCAAACTACGGGTACCACGTGGATTCGCGATTGTTAAATTCGATTTTAGTTGTGTCAAAATTATTTGTAAATTTAGAGATTTGTTTTTGCAGAATGGCTTTAAAATTCGCATAGTAGAAAGTAAGGAATTTTAGTGGTTTAGTTAGTTTAGTTCGGTGTACAAGAGAATTGGCACCATTATCTACATAACTATAGTTATATAGTTGTATGCCTTGAACGTTACGTGGAGATGAAAATGTCAATCAAATAATATGCCGAACAGGTAAAGATAGCGGAACAAGACATCGAGTACATCCCGCTGATGGCAGAGCGAGAAGCAGAATACCACCAAGAGATGACTGAAAAGATGAACAAGTTTATGGCGGAGCACGCCGCGAGGGTCATACAGACCGCCTGGAGAGAAGTGCTGTCCAATCGCGCAGAGAAGAAGAAGGTATGAAACACTTGGGCTAACTAATAATGAACTAAGTTCTTATAATTCAATTCAATTCAATTCAAAATATTTTGTTTCACCTAAACCTACATGGGCACTTATGAAACGCCCCATAAGGCCCACTTGCACCACAAATCACTAAATCATTTAGTGCTAAACGGATTTAAAACATCTTTCTATTTCTGTCAATCGGTTAAAGATGACAGAAGAGACAGAATGATGTTTTAAATACGTTTAGCGTTAAAAGCATTTCACGTTTTGTGGTGCACCACAACATTCTTTTTCTTTCTTAGGTCCACTTGCAAGTGGGCCTAAGAAAGAAAAAGCATTAAAATTAATTTGAAAAAGCATAAGAATCAAAAGTCGGAGTGACATAACTTTCATAATTATGTCTCCGCTCTCTTTGATTATGAGAAGTGCTTGAAGTGATACATGTTTTTGATGATTTTATCTTTTTTGATCATGCAGCTAAAAGGAAAGGGGAAAAAAGGAAAAAAGAAAGGTTAATAAAGATAACATAGGGAATATTATTTTATTTCGATCCTCGACCCTTTCCTAACACCAACCTAACCTAACCAAAAAATCCTATTCCTATAATAATCTTTAGCGAGATATATTTTTATCTTTACCTTTGGTAAATAATTTTAAGTCCCTTGTTCCTTATCCTGATTCCTATTCCATTCTTACAGTTGAGAAAATTACTGAAGAAAATCCAAGCTGCTGCAGTTCCGACAAATCTAATAAAGGGCAAAAAGAAATAACTGTTAAACGAATGGGTAGGTTCCTAGAATTAATCAAACTGTCGTTCCATACTGAAATTGTTATTTTTTGAATTGCTTTAACTTTATTAATTGTTTGAGGAAAATAAAACGATCTATCAGAATCAGAAAGCAAGATATACATTTTATTTACTTAAATAAAAGGTTCTGCTTCAATTTACTCTTAGGGCTACAACTTAATTTTACAAAATTTTATAAAGAGATTGTATAATATATATAAATTTGTGTTTATGACAAGTCTATAAACGTATTCGAGGTCGCCTCCGTACCTGACATTTAAGAACTCCAGGTAATATATCATCCACATAAAAAGGCATTTTTTTCACATTCATTTTTAATATCTACATGCATAATGAACTGCGTAGCTTTATTTACTATTATTAACTATTTATTTACCATAAGTTTCGGTATTATCCTAACAAGTTTATTAAGTATAGACATCGAATAAAAAGTCACGTAAAGTTTAAGGAAACCATACAGAGTATCGACATGAAATTGATAAAACGCCTTCTTTAGATCTTTATATCAATTTACATAACCAGTATACAAAATGCTTTAAATATTGTTTTATCAGTTTTCCAAGCGCTTTTATATGAGGGTATATTATATAATGCTGCTCAGTTTTATTAGTTATTCTAATCATCAGATCATAATTTCTCTTCGTCATCGAGTATCTTCAGATGTCTTATGGCTCTAACATCAATCAGTGTGTCGGATGAACTCTTGGTTGTTGGGACGAAGGATAAAGCACGACGTGCTCTTTCGCCATTGCGTAGCACTGGGTTCAGGTCCTGAGAACAAACAATATTTAACCCTTATTGTCTTTCTGCGCCGAAAAATAAATATAGTTAATGTGGCTCAAAAGGCTGCCCGGCTGGACACGTCTGCCACAATGAACTGGGCACAAATATCACAACACTGGCGCCGGTCGCTATTAGGCTCGATAGAAAATCCCGAAAAATCACGAAGGAGAGAAAAGAACTGGAAAGAGTAGTGTCTTTTGCCTTTGCCCAGGAGTGGGAAAGATGGTTAAGCAAAAAAAATCTTTCATGTCAAAATTGGTGACAGAAAATATTTAGTGCATTTAAACAGGTTTGGAATTCTTTTGCATCTATCTTAAAAAGAGTTACTTACTCTCAGCTGTACCTGCAACGCGTGCGCCGTGTGTTCAGTTTTAAAGATTTTATGTTGAGCTGCTTTCAGTTCAGCATCCAGCCGCTGTTTCTCTTCTTCTAGCTCCTTCAAGCGTTTTTCTGCATCTGCAAGTAGCATAGCATTTATAATTTAAAAAACAGAATATCCGTATTATTTTTCTAGCTTTTTAAAATAAATTGCGATTGCCAACACATCTTTCAAGAACTACATAGGCACTATTTGATATACTATTATATATATATATTTATTACATTATTATTATATTATTACTATACTATTTGATATTTAATTACCTTTAAACTGCGTTTCCTTCTCAGCCTGCAACATTTCAAACTGTTGACGTTTTAATCTTTCTTCCTCTAGCATTTTGTTTTGTTCTTCTTGTAGTCTTTCTAATTCTTCTCGCCTCTCCCATTCTTCTGCTAATACCCTGACAGGACAAAACATATCATTAGCTTTCGTTGCATTTTTTTCTCTAGATAATAATAATTCAAAAAGGTTTACATTTTACCTAGCTTGTAAAGCTCTAACAATTTCTTCGTCTCTTTTAGCTTGTGTTTCTTCTTGTAATAGCTTTTCAAGTTCTACTTGTGCGTTTTTCAATTCTTCTAGCTTTTTATTGTCTTGCTGCGCTAATTCCACTAATTCCTGAAATAAAGTATTATTGTCCTTATTAGGGATATTCTGTGAGTCCTAAAAGAGTGATGTCTCTTTTAGACAAGTAAGACTTAACGAGGCCTCATATAACATTGAACAGCATCTAAATCAATTCCTTTAGTGTTCCTCATTCTGAAGCTTCGTATGGAGGATTTTCCTCCTGTCCTATTGTGTTTTGTTGTTGGTTTTTACTTATGTTAACAATGTAAGAGTCTCCAGTCTTTTGTAGCTTCATATAGGAGACCTTTTCTTCATATCTCTTCAGTCAATGCACACGGAAGAATAAGAATGGCTAGTAGGGACAGTAATGTCGTGTACCTGTGCCTGTGCCTCAGCGGCGAGACGTGCCTTGACCTCGTGCTGCAGCCGTGCTCTGGTCTCCCGAACTTCGCGCTCACGCCTGGCACCTGCACCGCGTCTCACAGCCCTCGCGCGCCTCTGGTAACCTTCCACTCCACCAGATACAGCTGCTGCTTGCCGGAGAGCTGATATCCACTGTAGACGACTCCTATGAGGAAATAAAACAAAGTCAGCTGATTATGGACTCGTAAAGTTTTTAAGGTACTCCACATAACAACATCACGCTTGTATTCCCCAAAGGGTTATGCAGAGGGCTAAGTACACTTCTGAGTATCTTTTTAAGAAACATGGTTTCTAACGTTAAGAAACATGGTTATGAACTATACGTACATATCAGAACAGAAAAATTATGATTGTTCAACGTTAAATACCATCTAAGAGAAACTCATGAGACCCGAAACAGAAAACGTAAAAGGCAAGCATTCTAGATTATTTTTCCTCGTCACTGATTACTCTAGGGTAAATGATAAAAAAAAAACTAAAAACCGGTCTGCAAAAACACATAACTGAAAAGAGACCTAACCTAACCTGAAATATGGTGTAACTTTTGTTTGTGCCCGCTAGCTGTTGTTTGTTTTTTTTTAATAATTTTGTTTATTTCAAGCTTTTTAGTTTTATTAATATATATATGTAAATATATTTAGAATTTACTCATAACTAGCTTTTTATTTGATATATTGTTGTAATTTAAAAAAAAAAAACTTCCCCTCCTTTTTTTGTATTTGCAGATGCAATATGTAAATAAATATATATATTTTATAAACTATATATGTACTTGTGTACCTATTTTATTTTTAATTCATTGTTGACTTTTTAATATTTTTTATTATTATTATCTCCTCTAAATCGGAGCACCTGCCATCTATGGCCTTAACCACATTTGGTTGACTGGTAGAGAATGCCTAAGGCATTTAGTCCGCCTTTGTACTTTATTATGTGCGAGAACTTTAAATAAATAAATATTATATAGCCTATGTCACTCCCATAATTATGACGAATCTAACTACATCTCATAAGCTAAAATCCATCAAGCCGTTTAGGCTACAGAGCGTGCCGAAGAAATATACATACATACATACATACTCTCGAAAATCACCTACTTCTGGGGCAGTCGGGTAAAAATATACCGTACAGCTACACTTACTTGTGGTCCTGAGTGCCGAACTCAAACGTCCTATCGGGTGTGATGAGCTGGAACCTCTGTATCTTGCCCTCCCCGATTGCTGCCTCAACCGAACAGTACTCATCGATGACAACCCGGCCACACTGTTCCTTCTGAGAGGAACTCTTGTAGTAGGTGAGGGCACACGGCTGGAGGACGCACCAGTACTCTCGCATGGTTGGGAGGAGGTAGCCGCGTTTGAATAGGTAGCCCTGAGAAGAGAATAGGATGTTTGCAGAATAATGTCCAGAAAAAACACAAAAAATATGTTCTATGAAGTTCGATAACGTATTCAAATAACACATTTAAGCCCGCGTCACAGGACAGTACATTTTTAAAGATTTCATTTCTGGAGTTGGCAAAAATCTATTTTTAAGTGACCTAAAATATGATAAAACATGTTTTTTTTTTTTTTGTAAAATTCATAGTGGTTATCGAATCTGTTTACCTTCTTAATAATATCCTCAATGAAGACATCGTATATCTCATCGACAGCTTCGACCAGAGCCTCTGAATGTAGCTGCTGGTCTCCGCAATATTTAGCTTCAAGCACGGCGAGGAATGCGGCCCACTTGAAGTGACCTATGGAGGAGCCTAAGGCTTCCCAGTCTGCTGTGTCCCAGCGGAGGCCGAGGCAGTGGACTAATTGTTCCGCTACTAAACCCGCTTCTGAAGGTTGGAGTACCACCTGAAGGAATGATGAAGTAGTCGATTTTATTAGCTGCAAAGTTAAGTAGAGAACGAGGGATGAGTGGTAGGATGCAAGTTATCATGATGTCCCTACATGACGAATAGGGCAGCCCATTTGAGTCATATCGACATCCATAAATCTGCGCCGTTACCCGTATGGATAAATGATAAATTTAGTAGGCCTACTAAATACAACGCATTTATCCATCAAATTGTAGTTTATTTTTGGAATATGAAAACTAAAAATTTCAAGGATTCATTTTAAACAAATATGTTATGAGGGAATTTCAAGTTTCAAAATACGCACTCGACAAACAGTCTGAAAACGAGTGAAAGTGTAAAGCAAAGTTACGCAAGTAGTGTTCGTAAATGACAAGCGTTATGAAACTTACTATTGCAAAATTTAAATTTACACACGACTGTTATGTTATGATAATAATGGTGAGAAATTAATTCTCCTTTTAAATCTAGACTCGGAAGCACTTAAGTCAATCTTAAAAGATTTTGACTTAAGTGCATATGGCTTCCTAGTCTAGAAAAATTTTATCCTGAATATTTATGACTAAGTAGTGTTCAAGGAGCTGATAATGCAAACGATGTACCTATGTTTTTAGACATAAAAGAAGTGGTAGGGAATAAATTCATAGTTCGTAATGAGCTTACCTACTTGGCGTAGGTAAGCTCATATGAACCCTTGTATTTAAGTACTAATATTATGCAGAGTCTGAACTTGGTACATAAAGTTGAGAGAGCTTAACTACGAGTTCACGTAGGCGAACTAGTCTGCGATGAATGTGATCTATAAATTAGCGAAGCTTGACTTACTAATTAGCACACTGAGTGCAGAGTAAGCTTACTATCTTAAACGAACTGGCGTTTGCATACCATATTCTACTCTCTGTTTGACCCGCTCAAGGGTAGAGTAAAAAAAAAACTCTTTATATTGCATCTACACCCTCTCCCAATTCCATTCTAAGTTTCTATTCGGTAGTTCCTTGCCTAAATCAAATTTAAACTCAAAGCATTTATTTCAATTAAACCATTTACAGGCTCTTTTGAATTATCAAAGGGTCGGTCAGTTAGTTCGAAAGTTGAAGCTAGTTGCCCATTCCAAAACGTAGAAATCTATGGAGCAGAACGGGCAAGAAACTCCAAATCACTCTTTTAAATCAAGATATTACAAAATTCTGGGTACATTATTCATGTTGCTTCTCTTAAACAGGTGGCAGGGACATCGACGAGAAAACTTGCCATGGATTCAGTACATGAATCTGAACGCAACGCCGTAAAAAAATTTCGTCGGTTATTTAAAAAAAATATCTGGTGTTTCATAGAAAAGTACAATACCTACGCGGTGAAAACATATAGAACAGCTGTTTGGTTTTTTAACAACAGACGATTAATTTCAACGTGGGGGGGTTCAGAATAGAAATGCAACAAGAGGTGGTTCAGTATCATGTCCTGAATCCATGGTAACAGGCTTCGCGTCAATGTTCCTGCTACCATGTATGTGAGAACAATGCAAATAAAGACAATTTAAAAGTATTTCATAATGTTTTTTACGATTGTATCGAAGAACTTTTTGTTACTAAAACATTACTCTCCACAAACACAGTTATGCCATATATAAATGTCACTGCTGATTTTAAGAGATAGCCTTCGTGATTCTCATTAGCGCTTAAGTGCTGGATTATAAATTGACAAAATACTGTCGCATTTATATAACAGTGTGTGTAGGAGGCGACCCACACGTAATTCTAATTATAGCTTCTCTGTTAAAAAGGAGTGAAAGTTTGTGAATTAGAGTCCTGAAGAAGAATCATTTATAAAATTCATAATATTGATTGTATATTTAAGATCCATAGTTCCACGTACATAGAGTGGTATATAAGTACCTACGCAAAAAAAGTAATTTAAGTTCCAAAATACGATTAGGAGATACGGCGTGATGTATTGAATCTCAATATTACTGTAGGACTCATCATCCACACTTCGACTTAAACCCCCATTGCTGGGCATAGTGGGCATAGACCTGTCTCTGCTTGTGCCAGTCCTTAGTCGGCAATAATACTAATAAATACCATTCCTAAATATTTCCTAAACAACGGGTTAGTTCAGCTACAGTTACGCTTGATATAAAAGCACATAGCATACCATTGATGTAAATCACATAGCAATGATTAATTAACCCAAGATATCAGGTCGTATCCGGCGTTAATTAGAGCTCAGTTAACATCTGCACATGAGACGAGAAATGAGAGTAATATTAATAAGTACACAATACAAGAAGTGTGAATGACCTATAAATTTGTGATACAATATACAATGGCTTTATGACAGCAGCACATTGGTTTACGCGATGGCGAATTTTTAATACTTTGAAGTACGAATTCGCATCTCAAACCTAAAATGGTTCTTGATCATTTTATTGCCGTCATAGGCATATTTATTCCGCTATCTTCACAGTCCTAACTAATCATTTTTAAATTCGAAAGTGAGTTTGTTCGTTTGATTGTTACGCTTAAATAAATGGATTTGGATTAAATTTAGTACGTTCCTGTGGAATTATTTTCGACCTCCACGCGGGCGATGCCGCGGGCAAAAGCTCAGTACTCCATAATAAGGATTTTTAATGAGTCAAGTCGCTATCCGCTGATAATATGCCAACATCCTTTAGTATCGAAGATAAAACACTGTACCGAAACATGTGGTCAACACATGAATGATATGATGGGTGAAGTTAAAATGTGTTGATAAGAACGAACTTCTTGTATGTACGAGTATATTACTTTTATTTCAAGATTATTTACGGTTTAACTTTCGATCGAATTGAATCAAATAGTGCCCTTATTTCTTAATTATTATTAAATTATATTTTATGACAGTGCATGGTCAACTTGTGTGCAGGAGAGCAGGTAGGTAGGTACTTAAGTGTTGCTTGACTTTGCTTTCTCTACGTAATAAAACTGTGTCAAAATTTTATTACGCGTATTAAAATTTTATTGCACCTCTGTTCATAATTTAGTACCTTTATGCAAAGTTCATGAGCCTTTTATAAATTTTACGCTATAGGCTAGGGTGAAAGAGAACAGTAGGTATGACTTCCGGATTCCACTAAACTCTTTACAAAAACTTTTCCGTGTGAATTCTTTTGTAGTCTGAGTTTGAGTCTGAGATCCAGAAATACCATTTTAATTTGCACGAGTCACGGCTGACATTCAACAATCAAACTTTGCTACTTAGTATATCCTATCCCTCTTCAATGCCTGAAAAAATGTACACTAGAAATATCATTGATCCATCTATATACTACAAATTAAAATTACTTGTATGCTCACAATAATCGCTTGCCTTATAATGTAATGCGAAGACACTGCCGCCCAAGATACAGGATTTTCCTAGTTTGGGGGGCCTTCTCTTATTGAACTTTTGACCTCATTACCTACCTTCTGTATAACACCATTCTGTATACTTAATTACTTATTGTCAAAGTTTGTTTTTTGTGAATAAAAAAAAAATACTCCCTGATGTAAAAGCCACTCACCACATAATGTTTGGAGTCATCAGCATCTTGCACCAGGTCCCCCAGCAGGCAGAAGATCCTGAAGAGTTTGAACACGGAGTCATCGCCGAACAATCCTGGGTCACGTCCGAGTAGACTCTTGCGGCAGACCAACCAGCACACCTAGGTAATAGAATATAAAAGTATGAGTAATGGGTACAAAATCTGCTTGACTGTCTTATTTAGAAGAACAGGCCAGTAATAACGCATTTTGTGTTTCACAGAATAATCGTCCTGTGTGCCTTTTACTCTGTGCTAAATAAATTTATTACCCGACTACGGCGAAGCAAAAAGGAGGGTTATGATTTTGACCGGTATGTATGTATGTTCATCTGTTACCTCATAATTTCTAAACCACTAATTATAATTTGACAATGAGACATAAAAATAAAGACAAAGTTTTTGAATTATGCCATGTTGGGTATAAAATGAAAGAGCTTGACGAGCAAAGTAAAAAAAAAAAAATTATAACACAAAAATAATTTAAATAAAACTTGTGTTGGTGTTGTCTCACTCCTTCCCTTAATTGATAGTTAACAATATTGATACTGTATAAAATTAAAGTAAGAAATGATTTTAGGAACACAGAGAAACAATGACTTATAAAGTTGCAGCTCTGTGTAGTGTTATTGTAGTATGTATGATAGTAGTGTGTGACCAAACCCACAGTTTGTGTGTTTGTGTTTGTGTGTGCATGTGTGTGTGTGTTTGCTGATAGTGAAATTTTGATCGAAGTTGAAAAATATCACTAAGTAATAACAAAATAGAGCAAATTCTCACTGGTGAGCAAACTTGCGCTAATTGAATATAAAACCCATAAACTAAATATTTTTCCGGGTTCTCATTCATATTTTAGCGGTTTTCATTTCACTCTTGACAAATTCAGTGGCCTACGGACCCATTTACATGTGTGAGGGGCTTGAGGCTAAGTAATAACAGCCGCACGGGTTGATAGTTGAGGTGAAGCTACAATTGCCGCGATTGGTTCGTGGATGGGTGACCATCTTTACATACCAAGATTCTTCCGTGCCTCGGAAAGCACGTTAACCCGTTGGTCCCGGCTGTCATTCGTGGATCTTTGACAGTCATTACGAGTAGTCACAAGCCCGAAAGTCGGACAACCAGTCTTACCTAGGGGTATCGTATTACCCAGTACCTGGGTTGTGGAGGTCAGGTAGGCAGTCGCTACATGTAAAATACTGGTATTCAGCTGCATCCGGTTAGACTGGAAGCCGACCCCAATATAGTTGGTAAAAGGCAGTGCAGATGATGACGGACTCATTTACATCACCTTCAGGTGTAATGTAGGTTTTGTCCCAGATTAGTCATCAAAGACAAATTAAAACAACTGCTTCTATTGATGCTACCCAATTTCTCAATAGTTTTTAAACAAGTCGGTACATAGATACAGCACGTTCGATTATTTACTCGTGAGGCAGTAGATTGCATGTAATTACGAACCATGTGATAGGCTTTGCCTCGTCTCGGATGACCTACTTGCACAGCTGCACAAAGAAGTTATTGTGCCAACTTGATTCAAAATGGATTTTTGAATAAAGTTAAGATGGTGGCTGCTTTTGGCGAGGTGCCTGTAACCTATAAAAATTGTATTGTTCGGACAAAGCCATGTGGCTCCATGTGGCCTCATTAAGCGCAAAATTGGCAGAAGTAACTGGCGAAATGTGAATGAACCTACTATAAGTCCATCTCTGCCTAACCGTTCTGGGAACACAGGCGTGATATTATGTATGTCACGCGTTGGTAGAAATGCAAAGCATAAAATACTGCCAAACATCCTTTACTTTCTGGAGGCTCACACACCGTCTCACACTTTGTTACATTTTTAGGGAACCAAACGGAACACTATTAATATGCCTTTGCTGTACGTCGGTATGTCTGTCTGTCAGCTGGCTGTATCCCATGAACCGTAATAGGTAGACCGTTGAATAATAAAAAAGGGGTCCCCCATACATACAACTTTAAATTTTGGAAAAAAAAAATGTTCCTTCTCTGGCATGTTGACCAGGGTATCACCCGGGGTATCATTGTTTATTGCTGCTGTAAGTAAAAAAATGCTATTGTATTGTGGCGAACTTGTTAATAGCCAGCTAATAGAACATCGAGAGATTCGATCTAAGCAATTAAGTCCTCCAGAAAATTCTGGGAAATCACCCCATAAATAATCAACATAAATTTTTACGAGAGCCGCGACTGCTCTACGTGGACACACAGATAAACAGATTCATATTAGTTTTGTGGCTAGGGGAGCGACTATTAGGGAGGCAGTGGGTAGGGCAAGTGTTTTCTATGTCAACAGACGGACGTAGTACTGTATATCACAGTCCAGACAACTTTAGCGGAAATCAATACCGTGGTCGCGGTGCCGAGAACCTAGACACTCGAGTACCTACGTTTTGCCGACTGCATTTGTAACTGGAAAAGTTTAGCTGACTCTTGCCTGCCTGCTCTAGACATTTTGTTTTACTGAGAAAGTAAAGGGATTTGTTTTATTGTTGGCTAAGTATTAATCTATCTCTATACTAATATTATAAAGAGGTAGAATTTGTGAGTTAGTATACAACATGTAAAAAAATCCTGTCCGATCCGTGAGGGTGTTGAGGTATCGTACTGAGAGTCTATTTATCTGGTACATAAATAGACTCTCAGTACGATACCTTAACAACACCCTCATAGATCGGACAGTACGTATCATCTTTGATTTTAATTTAAGATTTTAGGAGAAAAAAAAGATGGGGAGTTTTACCGGGTCATACCTACATGGGGCGCGGGCGACTATCGTTTAGCTGGGGTCTACGAGTCATAACTTATGACTCCTGTTGTTGAAAATTTGCTAATTTTTTATGGATTTGGGGTAATTTTGATTCTGAAAATGTGAATTATAAATAGCAAATTCTTTCTTATTTTCAAAAATAATAAGGTTTATTATTACTTTTTGGTAATGAAACAAGAATTTTCACGCGGACAAAGTCGCAGAGAAGCTAGTTTTGAACAAGTGGAATTTCCAGTAATACAATACAAAAGTATTTTCCTTATTTCGGAACGGTCATCCAAATTATTATGTTTATATCGTTTAGGATGTCGAAAACATCTTGGTCTTATTTGATCAGATAAGTGATATCATCATGAATCATGATGTATTCTGGTGGCTGATCCAAAGATTTCTTAGCACTAAAATATCCTATATTTTGAAATGAGTAGGTAGGTCAACACAGAAAAAGTAAACAGATGTTATTCTGTTTCACATGTATTCAGACTTTACATGACTTAAACATAACTGGCGAAATGTGGGTGTACTATCCCGTTGATCTGAACTTGACTTTAATAAAAAAAAACACCATATCATTCAATTGCTTTTTAAAGGGGTGATAGACGTGCGAGCATGTACGCGTACTTATGACTCAGCGATCTTTCTCGCCCGTGTGTCTAAGTACGCGTACTTTAGAACCACTGAGTAAGTTCGTCGGCGATCCAACAGGTTGAAATTTTGCTCGTAGCCTGCCTTGGTTCGTAGTTTCGTACGTCTGTCATCGCCGCGAGCCGCAATTTTGTTTCGACATTTGTGTAGTTTTTGTTTAGTTTGGTTCAGAAAATTCGACAATATCGCGATACAGTGTGAGCAAGCTTCACGAGCCGAGTAAGTTCGCGAACTTAAAAACCGCGTACTTTAAGTTCGCACGTCTATCACCCACTTAAGGCTGTGCAACCAAGTAGAAATCCGCACTTGAGTTAACAATTCAAGAAGTTGAAGCAAGATTGTGGACAATATGTACATTGTAAATGAGATATTACAATGGACAACAAGACATTAGCTAATTGATTGTTTTGAAACTGATTGTGTGACTATGTCTGTACAGTAGGACTGCAGGTCAGTGGTAACACTTTGACCTTGAGCTGGCCTAGCGTAGTACGATTTCAATAGAATATGAGTCAGATTATATACACACACACACACACATAGACAGAGACCGAGAGTTTCTAATCTCCCATTTTAAGGAATTTTCTGGAGAGGATGGCCACGTGAGAAACTTGTGTTTTCCTTCGTCATCTTCTGTACAAAATGCTAAGAAACTCAAATAATCCTAACTTAATATTATAAATGCGAAAGTGAGTTTGTTTGTTACGGTTTCACGCTAAGACAGCTGAACGGATTTGGATAAAATTTGGCACATGGGTAGATCTCGATTTGGAAAAGGACATAGGTTAGTTTCCTCCTGGAACGCAGACGAAATCGCGGGCAACAGCTAGAAATATTATAAACGCGAAAGTGAGTTTGTTTTGTTGTTTGTTTGTTACGCTTTCACACTAAAACGGCTGAACGGATTTGGATGAAATGTGGCATATGGGTAGACCATGGCCTGGGTTAGGACGTAGGATATTTTCCATCCCGATTCTCACGGGATCAAGACTTATGCGGGTGAAACCGCGGGGCGCAGTCTCCTATAATGTTCTCTGTGCATACACGCTCACACGCACACATTAACAATTATTTACAATCAAACTACACCTCACTAAGTGCACACATGTTTACGAAACCGGCCTCACGTCACTGTTGACAGCGCTGTCTTTTTTTTTCATTTAGTCTGAATTACTTACTAACACTAGCTATAAGGTATTACTAACATTATGGATCTTTGTTGTCTGAATATAGAAATTACAATTTGAATTTGATTTTGATATACTGGTTTTTTTTTACCACTACCGTGCGCCCTATACTGTGCCAAGCACTATTCCTTCTCAGGTACGTTTATTTAATTATTTACATAAGTAACCTAGTTTCGGATCATCTGACGTGATTATCCAGCAAACAAAGGAGGCTGGTGTGTTTACTGTACCTAATGAATTAGTACTCGTATTTTCTGAAGCTAGACAAGTTAGAAGAAATTCTTGCGTTCATGAGTCATGATCCTTTATCATTGTTAGTCTTACATTACGTAGAACACATAATTAATTACTTTTACAAAGGATTTTGTACCACTAAAATCGTTACGTTTTCCTCATGATTAATCTTCCAAGAATTCGACCTTCTAACTGGTTTATATACATAATATGTCCTATTTAATTATGAATTTAATAATTTTGAACTTAAAGTTTCGAACACTCATAACAAAACCCATATGTTTGTAGGTCATTCATGTGGCAAAGTTTACAATTTATTCAGCTACTAGCTTCGACTCTTGACTTGGTCCGCGCGAAACTTGTTTACGTAAAATATGTCATGAGTTCATGACACTCGACAATATTGTAGCCCTTAGTGAAAAAAATTCCGGAGTCGGTTGAATAGTTCCGAAGATTACCTACCCCCTACATAAAAACTCAAAATTTTTACCTGTTAAAATATTTGTCTAAACTAATATTACAAAGAGATTTTTTTTTTGTATTTTGGTTTGTTACGCTTTCACGCTAAAACGGCTGAACGGATTTGAGTGAAATTTGCCACATGGGTAGACCATGACTTAGGTTAGGGCATAGGATAATTTTTATCTCGATATTCCCACGGGATCGAGACTTATGCGAGTGAAACCGTGGGGCGCAGCTAGTCTAGTATACATTGTGGATATTTGAGACGGGGCAGTAAGGGCAGGTACGTTAACCGTTATATATAGCTACAGGAAAACGGTCTTAGGAGATATCCTTAAGTTTTTCAGACATGTTCATTTGCATTCACAGATTTTGAAAATAATTACAGACAGCAAGAAAATGGGCAGCTTTCACAAAAACTTTTTTTGATGCCAATCGATCCTGTTTTTAAGGATCAAAAAGCTCTATCGGACCAACTGAAATTAGAAAAGTCAGAAAACACAAAAAAAAATATCCATGCATTTCATAAGAAAGAAAGTCCAACTTACCTTTTTTATGATGGACCGATTAGCCGAAAATATACAAAAAAAATTAACTTCGAACGAATACGCGTTATAAATTTATTTGCTCTAAGAACAAGATAGTTTGTTGCCTGTGATTTCAGACTTATACGGCAAATGTTAAAAAAATCTGTCCACTACTAAACTCAGAAAAGGCAAAAAAAAACCTTTGTATGGGAAAAGTTTTGTCAAAAGCAACAAACTTTATAAATATTGTTTTCAAACAAAATAAAGTTTTGTGAAAATTGCCAATTTTCTTGGTGACTGTACAGTTTATTTAAAATCAAAAATGGGGATCAAATTTTCTCAAAAAAATAAGGACAGTCTACCAAGACCGTTTTACTGTAACTACAACGGTTAAGGTTGTACTGTATGTACCTACCATTACTGCCCCGTCTCGAAAATCCACCCTATATGTAGGATAGACTATTAGGTACATACAGTAGCAATCATTGTGTTTTAAACTAATTGTGTATTTTAGCGCTAATGGTTCCATCGCACTTATTGACCTGCGTCTGAAGAATGTCGGGCTCAGAATACTGCCATGGGGTATAGTCACGCAATCCGACGAAGTAAGTAGTCGAAGTTCATTAGTGTCGATCAAAAGTTTAATATCAATCCATTGGGGACCACTAATGAAGAGTGTTGGGACGTGTCTAATCTACTTAATTTGAATTGAGTAATTATCTATAATGTATACATATTATAAATTAAAGTCGCAGTTTCCTGTCTGTCTGTGACCGCGTTGTTCTTCTTAACTGCGCAACGGATTTTGATGCGGTTTTTACGAATTTATTCCGGAAGGTTTATGTGTAAATACATTAATATTTAACTTAGATGTAATAAAGACATCACCATGTCTTGTCAAGTTGTAAAAACCATGCGCAGCAGGGGCGGGTCGCTGGTTTACAATAAACCTTTAAATACATACAGACTTTGGTTTTAAATCAGAGGACCACTGACAGTGCATGATGGATATTTGGAATGTAGAATCTAAGGAATACGAAAAGGAAGGAAAGAGCATTGAGCAAATGATAAAGAAAATAATCAAATAAGTAGTGACGAATACAGTTGATTGAATTTGATGTGTGGCAGCCTATTTCTATGCACATTACTTCCCCTCGCCCGACTTCGTCGTCGGAATCGAATCCAATATATTTATATTAAGTGAGCGCCTTCAACTTCGTATTTTTATTAAGAATTCAGCATCTCTCCCTCCCCCGCTTTTTCAAAGGTCACTGGAAAAATTCCGGCATAGAATTGTGTTCCCCTTCATTATTGTGGAAGACTGGATTATATCAGGACATCGGTAGCTTACCTTCAATTGGTTTAAAAAGCACACTGACCTGCGGGCCCTGCGGCCAAACGCTGTGTGTGGTAAATGAAAAAGGCTGCATGTGTTCTGCATGGTTGTTTATAGATTTGAGCTTTGAGCTCTGTGAAAATAGAGAAAACGAATTTTCCCAGAAATGAGACCTATATACTCCATAGGGTTAGTTATTTAAATAAAGGTAAACAAAAAAAACCACGTGGCGAGACAGCTTTTTTTTTTTTTTTTTTGGATGGGAAATCATCAAATGACTTCTCCCGCTCTGGGCAGAGCGAGAGGGTGTGTCAGACTTTTACTGACTAAAACCCACCCGTGTTCCTTCCGTTGCCTGTGTGCCGGGGCCGCGTTATCCCTTTCGGACAAACCCGCAACCCCAGCAGGCATTGGTCTTTCGACCCCGTCGGTTGGTGCTGACATCTCTTTGAGGCGCGCGTGGAACACAACGCGCCGTCGACACGGGCCTGGTCCTTATCGGACGGCGAGCTGCCCATTGCTCACCGTCCGTAAGCCCGCGCCTACGGTGGCCGGAAGTCGGCTCTGGACTCCGTGGCGAGACAGCTGTCAAGTAACCGACTAAATGTAATACCTGTCACTGCAGTTGTCATGTTACGTCACAGTTGTACTCTTCAATTTAGGAACGTTATAATTCATTGACGTTTAGAGTTTGGGCTCTTTACAATAGACAGATTACAAAATAATATATTATTATTATAATCTAACAAAAAAATTGTGCTCAAGCAGTTACACCACGAAGATTTGTTTAAGAATAAATGATAAAGTTTAACATACTAAAAGATGAAACTATTGTAAAAACTACAATAAATTTAATTTTGTTTTATCGTAACAAGAAAATGTCATCTATAAAAACCCTTTTTATGATTTGCTTACCTTTATTTAACCACAAATCTATGGAGTGTATGTATCGATTTTTCGTCCCCGTAATTACAACTACCCCTAAATTGCAACTTTCATCGAAATCGTTAGAGTCGTTTTCGAGATCTTGATTACAAATAGGTGTATAATATATATACAAATATTGCTCATTTAATAGTATAGGATATGATACTTGTGGCTACAGAAGCAGGGATATTTTGTTTATCGTCATCATCTTCCTCACTCATCAGCGCTGCCTTTTTTCTTCAATAAATATCTCTATCTACCATCTTTTCAGTATTCACCCTCTTTCACCATAACACCTTTACACAATCTATAAACCAGTTTCAGTGTTAAAGAAAAATCCAAAAACTTACCTCACTTATCTTCTTCTCATATTCCCTAACTATTGGCAAGGTGGTGCTCTTGGGCAGAGAGCTGAAGACTTCATGCTGCAGATAGTAGCGGAACTCATCGAAGGTCAGCTCTTGTGAAGACTTGAAGTGGTCCAGTCCCTTCTCCACGCCATACAGGTCGAGTAAAGTTCCTATGTTCGCTGTCAGCACCTGGAAAGATAAGGTAGGTAATGTTGTTAGCAGAACATTATAGCAGATAGCCTAGTGTTGTGACCGTCGGACTGCCAACTCTCGGTCTCGAAATCGAACTCAAGGCACGCACTTCTGACTTTTCGGATCCATGTGCGTATTGTATAATTATCACTTGCTTCAAAAACGGTGAAAGAAAACATCGTTAGGAAACCGGCATGCCCGAGAGATATTTCTCGACGACATGACATGTGAAGTCAAGTCAGAGGCCCATGGGCGGCTTTAAAACTCTGACACCATGTTATAAGTCAGTAACTACACGAAAAGAAGAAGCAGAACATTTTTCACTGCCAAAGGAAGTTTACTTTGGAGTCGCAACAACATTTTATGACCTAGAAACTACAGCAGGTTTAAAACTAATATAGGTTTATGGTATTACACTGGCGGGTCTTATCTCTATTCTATTCGCAGTACCATAATTATCCGATATTTAAAAGTTGCAGGGTGTGTATTAGAGTTTAGTTGCATTTGTGTATTAGAGTTTAGTAGTCCAGCACCGACCTATGTGGTTAATAGAGTTAATTAATATCTACTTCTTAGGAGTGGCCAATAACCTATATATTGTGCTAATGATCACGCCTAATGAAAAATCTTTGACTGTTTAATAAAAATTATCAGTGTGACTGTTAGAGCATGCTTTACATATTATAGTCGGTACTATAAATGCCAAGCTATCTCAGTCTGTACCTATTTGTAAAGCATGCGTTCACAGTCAACAATTACAACATACAGGGTGTCAGGCACATCGACGTCAGTACATGAATCTGAACTCCCCTGCGTTGAAATTTTTCGTCGGTTATTTTAAAAAAAACTGCAGTTCCATACATTTTGACCGCGTAGGTATTGCAGTTTTCTATGAAACGGATTTATTTTTTAATAACATATTTTTAATAAAATATAAACGGAGAGCAGTTCAGAATCATGTACCTACTGAATCCATGGTAACAGTTTTCGCGTCGATGTCCCTGACTCCCTGTATACTAGACTCCTAGACAAATACTTTCGCCAATAGACACAGAACATTAACTTTATATTCAGAGGTAATAGGTGTGCAAACATCAATAATATTCCATTTAAAACAGTATTTATCTTCAGTTACCTACGTGCCTTTCTTTGTACGACTCTCTGTTTATTTGCCCCAGATGCTAAAACAAACGCTACCATACTTGTATACATCTATACGACACTAGAAACATTACAAGTTTGAAGTAGCACTGCCACTAATGCACTATACAAACATGAAATCACCAGTTGCAAGTTACACTCGCTGACTCATTGTTTGGACCGCTATCAGCTAACTCAAACGTAAACTGACATGTTTCGGGTTTCAATCAAGCATACATTGTTGAGAAAGTTTACGCCGTTATTGCCTTTAGGACTTACAACAATCAGGACAATACAGCATACCCCGCTTCCAAACTTATAGTGATGATTTTCCTTTGAAATGTTTATCTGACAGGTTGAGAATACCATGAGTGGTTACTGGTTGGTTATTCTTGATCTCTCGCGTCGGCTGAAGGTACCTTTAAGATAAAGCTGAATGCTCTTGTTAAGAGTCAGTCACTCAGAAGGTTGGTAGTTCGGTAGCACAAGCAGCGTTCAAGGATACCTACACCAGTCGAACGCATAGAACAAGATACTACTTACATAGTGGACCTTTTATCTTAATTTTGTTCCTCCAAGATATTCCAATGAGCACAGTCGTTAAGTCATTGGATATGCAACGTAAACCGATGCGTTTTGGGTTACGTTGACTTATCTAATGAGTGGTCATCACTGCTGCCGTAATTGTAGTCGAATTAGTCATTAACATTTTATAAAGCGGGATGAGATTGTGTGCTTTGATGACGTAATTAGTGTGTTGTAGATTATGAACAATAAAGTGTTTATAGTGATAACAGGATGAGCAGAAGCAATCTCTATGACTAAACAATATGCTTATTGTTAATGAAACATGGATAAAAAAAGTCACAGAATGCTACCCGTAGAACGGCAAAAGGCGTAGAGGAAGACAGGTGAAAAGGTGGGGGAGGATGATCTGCCAAAAGGTTGGCGAAGAACAACTTGGGACAGGAATAAGTGGAGGGAAATATAGGAAGCCTATGTCGCAAGACAGCCGGACCTGGTAGCTGATAATCGATAATGAAAGGTGAACAACCATAAGACGAAATGTTATTAGTGTATTAGTATTAAGGAAATATTATTACTTGTATATCACGGTCAGAGGAAATAAAGTTTTATTTTTATTGTTAACCATATAACAACAGGCACGCAGGCAGGGGTGGTATTGTTGTTGGTAACAATATACTTTACCTACTTAGGTACATTGTTTAGCCATAGAGGATGCTTCTGCAAAGAATACTAATAGTGTACTTACTTAAGTACAGTAATAGTATTACTTTTTCTTTGGGAAATTCTCGGATCAGTAGGCCAGCCTCCGTACTTGTGCACGGCTAATAGAAATAGGCTCGCCCCTAATACGCTCAATTTAAGATGTGGCCTACCATCTTGCCAAGTTTGATGTGTCGGTTCGGTTGAGCAGTATTTAGGTTCCCTTACGTTCTGTAAATAGTAAACGCTTACAATCTGAAAAAAATGAGCTGGTATTTGGAAAGCCTTGAATGATCGATATAAACAATGAGATATTATGTCACCATGGGCGTATCAGCGACTGATACTTCGGTTGTCAAACTCATTACAATGATTGACACTCCAGTAACCAGATATGTCTGCTAACCTCGCAAGAAATGTGTATATGCGTTATGTTTTGTGGTTGTTACAATCACATTTGTATTTAAATTGCTTGACAACAGGATATTACTGTAAAGTACGACACAACTTAGATGTAGCAAAAATTTGAAAATTTGCAATTCATTTCAATTTTACGAATTTATTTGCTTATATGATAATTTTCACCTCAAGCAGTAATACATGTTGGTGATTTTGAAAGCGCACCCGGTTCAGATGGTGCTCGGTTTTACGAATTTTGCCGATGCTACGTCTAAGTTGTGTCGTACTGGATGCCTACCACGAGCTCTTAGCGCGATCCATTTTAGGACCTAAACTGAACTGTTCTTCTAATTCGTACCATGACGTTAGTTTAACGATTCAATTTAGGCCATGCCATGTGACAGCGATTGTCCCAAACTGAGTCGCAAGTTTTTGTTTCATTCATTCTTGTTTGGTACCATGACGTCCTTATAGCAGCTCAACTGAAACGCTCAACTGTCAAAATAAGCGATTCAATAAAAGTTACTATTTCTCTAACATAAACTGAAACGTTTGGAGAATTATTGACGAAAATAAAGCTTTTTAGTGCTATTTTAGTGGAATTTTACAAAAACCAATGTAGCTTTAATCTTCCTATTTCCTTCCTATTTTATATGCTTTTTTTAACCGCATTAGTTTTTGTCTAACAGATTTCTGATGAACTACTTTTATTTGAGTTTTTTGAGGAAGATTCTGCCTCACACTATGCCCACTATGTCCCAACTCAACTCACACAACTTTGTTTACTCTGGTACGTTCGAAACAGAAACATAATTTGTTTTATTACGTCGAAATAAAAAAAAATTTTTCGTATACTTAATAAATAGCAAAAAGTAAATAAATATCTACTTTGACTTAGAATTATTTTAACAATAGTTACCGTATTAACGTGGAATCTTAAAAAAAACTGTTGAGTGTATGTTTTACTTTAAAGTAATGATACTGAGTTAAGAACAAATAAAATGTTACTTGCTTCTGAACGTGTCTGACACTAAATAATGTGCGCGAAACAAACATATTTGACAATAATAGCGTTGTCTCGTTTTCACCAAAAACGTTTCAAACGCGGCCGCGCGGTTCAGCCAAAGATTGCGATCTTTCATTCACTTTTAACGATCCAAATGCCGCTGAGCTTATTGGACGTCGTGGTACGACTTTGAAGCGATGCAGTTTAAGAACCTAAACTGAAATGCCTTGCTTTTGAATCGTTTTTAATTAGATCATGGTAGGCATCCAGTACTTGTACAGCGAAGGGATTTAATAGCCATTTCAATGAGATAAGCATTGATGACTAGTTATTGTTACCTACTAAGTTCCGTTAGTCGATTTTCCTTTTTTTGTAAGTATCTCTTGGATACTTAGAGTAAACGATTTTGAAAAACGTTTGAACACAATGTTCCAACGCAAAAAAAATGACATCACGCCTGTATTTGATGCAGAAGGGTTGGGCAGAGCTGTATTAAATAAAATAGAACACCCACGCCTGTTATGTTTAATTGTTTAAGTCCCATGTAACATAGCAAGTCCATTGTGATTCCGTAAAAATAATGTTCTAAGAATGCTTTTCGCTGGCTTAGTTGCGCAAAAACAATGCACATACCAATGTAATGTAGTTAGTTAGCCATAATGTTAGTCTCAATCACATAGGTACCTATGTGATATGTAGTCTTATGACTGCAGTGACAGACGATGAATAATCGACTGGTTTCTATATCTGGGAATAACAGACGCTGACGTCAAATAACAAGGACATATGAAATAAAAGCAAAATAATAAGCAACTAAATGCCGACAGTGAAGAACTGTGTGTCAGCTAAGTCAGCGCTTCAAGCGATACATCCGTTATTATTCAGAAGCTTGTTAGTAAAACTGTATGCAGTGTCTGTCCTATGCTATAGTTGTAGGGTTACCCAATGTTGTCATAATTGCACAGAATCTTGATTGATTTAATTTGATTATGTTACCATTTTTCTTCTAAAAAAACCAAATGAACCGATATTTCTTCTCGTGTAGAGAGTATCTTTTTTCAATAACCGATTATTATGAAGAAACAAAATCTTGATTATTTGTAATACAAAGTTAATACAAAGAATAAACAAAGTTCGCAGCACAGCATGTTGATTTAGATAAGGTTCGCTAACCTTCAGTTTACTTAGAATGATTTATAAAAAGTCCCGCCCTACCAAGATTTATTCAACTATTTTTGAGAAACCTGACTTACCTACAAGCAAGAATCTTTGGAAAAAATATACACTATATACATACTTTCTGTTGTCATGATAAACAATGTCGTTTAACTTACCGATTTGGTAAAAAACATGGTAACCCTGATCGGGTTCAATATCCGACGATAACTTAGTGATTCATGCAATGTTTTGTTGCTCACAGCGGTCTCTGTCGGTGAAGTATAATTCACCATTTCAATAATAAATAGGAGTATTGTCTTTGATTTCTGTCGTTGCATATGCAAGAACTTCCCTTTTTCTCCGTTTACAGAAATGATTCATGGATAGACCTACGTACCTAATTTATTATGTACCTACCTCTTTTCTGTTTAGGTACCGAATGACAATTATGTTTTTTCTACTCTATCTAGCATCAGCGCGCTTAGCATGACCACAGTAGAAACGGGTCGAAAGAAGAATAGACAAAATGACAGATTGTGATTGTTTATCTGTAATTTTGTCTATTCTTCCGTCGACAAAACCCGTAGTAAAACCGTTTCTTTATGGTTGTCATGCTACGCCTGCTGGTAGCGTACTCTATATGTCGTTCATTCTTTATTTTATTAATGCTATTTTATACCTAGCTGTGATAATAATATACTATGTCTCTATTCTATCATTAACCCATTAGGGGACGCGACAGCGTTGTTTCTGCAGAGCTTTTATTATCCTCTTTACTTTTGATCAAGTTGGTGGTTGGTGGATGGTTTTTAGTTTAGTTTGGTTGAGTTGCTGTTATTTGGTTTTTGGAAACTGAATTTACTGTGTTAGAAGGTAGCATAGTGTCCACTATGTTACACTTTAACACAGTAAATTCAGTTTATTTCAGTATCTAGGTATTTTGCCTGTCATATTATTTTAACGAGCTATCGAGTTTATTGTACCACAATTGCACGCTAAACGCTTGTGGGAGTAATCACAGTTGTGCGTCTCGCAATTATAATATGAATCATAGCTATTACTACACGAATACTATGCTCACTGGTAATGAGAAGTAGAATGACCTCACACCCACACGTTTGACAACTCTTTAGCGTAACTATCCGATGAATTGATTTACGCTGTTGTCTATTATGGTTAGAAATATTATTAATATGTGCAGCTACAAATTCTATTAAATTTCTTTCCTCTAACTCTGATCCTTTTAATTAACCAATAATTACAATGGCACTCTGTATCCCGTATTCCCGTGTTAGATAGGTATGTAAGTTTTCAATTTCTGGGTTGAGCTGAGCTACCTTGAGTTTCTTTTACACATACCTAATCTATAAGTTTTTATACTTAGGGTCGGTTTAGCTTCGACATTTATAGACATGGCAGCTATTAAATAATAGGTAGGTACAGTAGGTACAACTATTTTTTTAATATCCCTCGGCAAACTTCGTGTTTCGTCAGTCATCGAATTTCTATCAGTTGCCCTTTGCACTTGGTAATTATGGTTGACGGCAACGCGGATGCAGCGTTAGGAGTCAATACGTACAAGCACCAAGTGCAAGCGGCAACTGATAGAAATCCGACGACTGACGAAACACGAAGTTTGCCGAGGGACATTACACATGACATACTAGCTAAGTAACATAGCAAGACGTAGTCACCACACCACATAATGGTCTATAATGCCCTACCCCACAACAAGAAGGTCGATATACGTGCGATAAAGGAAAATGTCAATCAGTATTATACAATTTTATGTTGATACTTAATATAAACCAGTAGAACGAGTAACATTCGGTAAGCTACACTCAAGTGGCCATTGGTCATAGGTCTGTAGGGTCACGTCAGGGTCAAACTGACTAATAAGGACAGCTGTTCTCTTTAGGGTCTAATATGGTCACCCGGATGTGACCTTTACTTTTATTATGTCAAATATATTTAAATCACTTTATGGCATGTTCTTTTAATCTTTTGCTTTTGTACTAAGAACTTGTAAGTTTCGATATTACTATGATCACTTGAAAAGACAGACGTGGCGTCTGATTGTCAGGAGTTACAATGGTTGGGATTTTCAGGAATAGTGTCCTAAGTGTGGCGACTTTTCCCAAAAAACTAAATAATAGGTAGTTTATTCTGTCCTTCTATCCGCACCGTAATGAAAACCTACTCAAGAAACTTATTGGAAAAGTCGTGATTGAAACAGACATTAGTTTCCACAAATCGAGCGATGACTTCAAAAGGCAGAACAATAAGTCTGCGATTATCGTTACAGCTATTATATCTTTATTTTGTCTAGACTTTATGGAAACCAGTGCCAATTGTGTAGGTAAGTAAGTTATTTATATTTAATGGATATTATTAATTAGTCGAGCAGGTTTTTATGTGTTCAGCACTAGCTTACCCGACAGATGTTATCCTGTCCAAATTTAAAAAAGCACGTTTTTGTTCTCGAATTTGAACATTTTCCGGGAAATGTTTCAATTTTTCTTTCCATTAAAATCTAATTCGGACGATTAAGAACTTTTTAAAACAAAAAAAAACCGAATCTGTCCAGCTTTTCTCAAGTAATGCGCTAACTAACAGAATTTCATTTTTAACCGACTTCCAAAAAGGAGGAGGTTATATGTTCGACGCGTATGTATGTTTTTATTATGTATGTCCGCCGATTTCTCCGTCAATTGTGGACCGATTTTGAAAATCCTTTTTTTTGTATGAAAGGTTATGCTCCCAAGTTGGTCCCATATCAATTTTATTAACTTTGCTTAGATAGTTTTTGAGTAAGCTTCAATAATACGTTTTTTTCCCACTTAGTATATGTGGACATTAATCGGAACATTATGTATATGACATACATAATGTTTCGATTAAAGTCCACACTCATACCAAATTGAAAGTATCCAATCTATTATCTATCACCCACGAATATGGTATGCTCCTACAGTAATATACTTATGTTTTATGTCTAGACAAGTAGAACGACCTTCATAGAATGGAAATGTGAACGAAACTGAAGTAGATTATTTTCTGCCGTTTTGCTGATAATGATAGAATTCGATAAAACTATAACTACAATTTGATATGGTTTGACATTTATGAAGATAACCATTTTTTACAACTAAGGTTTAACTTGATCGAGCCGCAGACAATACTACTGCAAAATAGGTACTTAATAAAATTAATTGAATGTATCGTCGTTTGCATATTTATATATTTTATATTATCCAGTGTGTAATCGTGTGTAAACCACAATAGCTGTTGGTGGTTACTACGACATAGTTTAATTGCAAATAGTCACATTGCTAGGATATTGCCTGGCATTCTTAGGAATTTAAATTCCTTAGAATTGTATGGTAGGCCCTGCATTATAAATTACGGTTCAAGCATTGATCTAAAAAATAATTTGAACAATCTTCGAAGTTTGCCTTTATTTATAAAAACAATTACTTAATAACTTTTTTACCAGCCAGCACTAATATTCCCATATAAGTAGTACGAGATCCGGCTGCGAGATTACTACGTTCATAGCATTTAAAACTCTATGAACGTAGTAATCTCGCAGCTGCATGTGCAATAGCTTTAAAAACTTCTACAGCTGGCAATCGCCATCCTCGTCTGAGGAGCGATGACGCGCGCGAGCTCTCTTTCTCTCTAATCTATCTCTTTTTTATACTATCTTTAAAAGCTGGCAACCTCTATTTGCGGCCACTTTTACATAGGCAGACTTAAGGCTTGTGCAGACCAGCGCGACTTGTCGCGCGACGCGACACGAACAATACAATTTCTAAGAAAACTTCACAGTATAACAATAACCGGTGTCGCGTCGCGCGACAAGTCGCGCTGGTCTGCACAAGCCTTTAGTCCATCATACGCAGAAAAAAATTTGCTTTAATTTGATATCTAAATAACTAATATACGTCATGAACGTATAATTGTCACAAAATGATACCAGGTTGCGGCCAAGTGTGCAACGGCACCCATACCTTTTCAAGTTCTTTACATACATTGCTGTGACGTGGATTATATTTTATTTAAAAAACAAGTGTTTTTTTTTTAATCACCACGGTTTGAAGGGCACTGAACGAGACACAATAGAGGTTTTATTGTTATGACGCCTATGGGCGTTTACTGTCCCTCAAAGTGTTAATATTATTTTAATTAAAAATACTTGCGGCAAATTGTGATAGGCACCCCGGCAAAAATATATGGGAAAAATATATTTTGATTAAAAACTCGATGAATGTAGTAATCTCGCAGCCGGATCTTAGATTCACAGGTACTTGGTAAGGTAAGTATTAATAGATTTCGTAGCAGTGAGTACCTAGTAACTACATTTTAAATGTCATTTTTCGCGTGAAAGTAAGCTCCACGCTTGACATTTTCAGCAGTGTCAGGGCTGTCTCATAATAACAGATTATAATATTTTAATATGTATTTAATTTCCAATTTACCACTTCGATTGCTTGTAATTATTTTTGATAACTTGATCTCAGTACGTAATTTATTTTTAGTTTTTAACGGTTATTTATTGTTGAGTAAACACTGCAGACCACACAAACCGTAAGTAAGTACCTATAAGAATTTAATTTTAGTTCATTAATTTTACGGTAAATATTCAGTTTACCTTTCATTAAATTGGTTGAATGGAGACTTTTGGTAATGTAAGTAAGTACAAGTCGTGCTATTAAAGTTGACACTTACGCACCACGTGTTTTGACTTGCGCAGTAGACGATTTAAGGGTCTCTTTAGCGGTATGAGGTCGGCGGATGGAGCAGCGGGAGGCGCGGTCAAGTCTTCACTTTAATGGCACGACTTGTACCTATTATTACGGTTTTCCCTACACTTTATCATAAGTAAATAACATTATTGTACTAAAAGCTCAGAATCTTCAAGAAAAACCCGGTGACTCGTGTAAAATATCAGAAGTTCCTATTTAAGTAGGTCAGGGTACCTATGACTGAATACTAGGTACATATTGCATGGAGCAAAGAGCACTGCTGAGCTAAACGCCTCTTCTCTCAATTAATCACCACGGTTGCTCAAGACGAGAAGGTTTCCTCAAGATGTTTTCCTTCACCGAGGTCAGTAATGTCCAACATAAACTCAGAAAGTGCATACGAATTCATAAGGTCACATTAATACTTGCCAGGATTTGAACCCAGAACCTCGTGCATAAGAGGCGAGGCCTAAATCATTGGGCCATTACGACATTGTTCAATCTGACTAGCCTTTTCCCAACTATGTTGGGGTCGACTTTCAGTCTAATCGGATGCAGCTGAATACCAGTATTTTACATGTAGCGACTGCCCATCTGACCTCTCCAACCCAGTTACTGGGTAACCCGATACCCCTTGGTAAGACTGGTTGTCAGACTTTCAGGCTTCTGACTGTCAAAGACCCACGAATGACAGCCGGGACCAACGGCTTAACGTGGTTACCGAGGCACGGAGGACCCATCCAACCCCGGCAAGTGTAACTTAACCTGATTGATCGACCCGTGCGGCTGGTATTACGTAGCCACGAGCTTCTCCATCACGACATTGTTAAATTAATAAAATAAAATATTTAATTAACAAAGCCTTTTTTAGATTGACAAGACATCAACTTTGATATCTATCTACCTCTATGTTTTTGTTAAATAGAGCGATTTAATACGACACGGAAGAATTCTCTTGTTTTCGTTTGCAATCGATACCTTGATATCGGATATCATCGTCTTAGCGAATGATTCATGAATCGTGGCCCTAGTCTCACAATAACTATTTCAAATCCTCGCTATGAATGTTAATAAAGGCCAGATACATCGTTATCAAACGAATGTGGAGACACGTGCAGCGAAGAATTTGCATTGGATAAAAGGATGAAATTGCTTCAACCATAGAAATATAAATAACAGATCTATGCCTACA